>VKOC01046804.1:0-43830 GCA_009364415.1 Spea multiplicata | reverse complement strand
TGAACTGCTTGATCAGCTAGCAGGTGCCCAGTATTTAACTATCATGGACTTGAGCCGAGGGTACTGGCAAATCCCTATGACCCCAGCAGCCCAGGAGCGGTCGGCTTTTATTACTCCCTTTGGGTTGTATGAGTTTAGCGTGATGCCTTTTGGGATGAAAAATGCCCCAGCTACTTTTCAGCGGTTGGTTAATCAGTTGTTGGAAGGCCACGAGGAATATGCTGTGGCATACTTAGATGACATTGCTGTATTCAGCAAAACCTGGGAGGAGCACCTGGTTCATTTGCGCAAGGTGGTAGAGAAAATAAGAGGGGCAGGGCTCACCATAAAACCAGAAAAGTGTCAGATAGGCATGACAGAGGTGCAGTATCTGGGACACAGAGTAGGAGGGGGGTCCATACGCCCTGAACCCAGTAAGGTGGAGTCCATTACGGCCTGGCCAGTCCCTAAGACTAAGAAACAGGTCATGTCATTTTTGGGGACAGCGGGGTATTATCGCAGATTTGTCCCAGACTACAGTGAGATAGCCAAACCCCTCACAGA
This sequence comes from Spea multiplicata, assembly GCA_009364415.1. NCBI lineage: Eukaryota > Metazoa > Chordata > Amphibia > Anura > Pelobatidae > Spea > Spea multiplicata. The sequence goes on along the minus strand of VKOC01046804.1, from coordinate 43,287 downwards.
CTTGACCAAGAAGAGGATATCAAAGCAAATTACGTGGACTGAGGACTGCGAAAAGGCTTTCATTGCCCTAAAGACAGCATTATCTAACTCTCCAGTCCTCCAGGCCCCTGATTTTAGTAGGAGGTTTGTGGTACAGACCGATGCTTCTAATTTTGGGCTGGGAGCTGTGCTCAGTCAGGTAAACTCCAAAGGAGAAGAACACCCAATACTTTATCTTAGTAGGAAGCTGTTACCAAGGGAAGTGGCCTATGCAGTAATAGAGAAGGAGTGTCTAGCTGTGGTATGGGCTTTGCAGAAATTGCAGCCATATCTGTATGGCCGAGATTTTACCGTCATAACTGATCACAACCCGTTGCATTGGCTAGACAGAGTGTCGGGTAACAATGGCAAGCTGCTTCGCTGGAGTCTTATACTGCAACAGTATAATTTCTCTGTTCAACACAAAAAGGGCAGCCTACATGGAAATGCAGATGGCCTGTCTCGTCAGGGGGAAATAGAGGGTTAATGTTGGACAGATCTATTAGCCTGTAGCTGAATCCCTCTGTCCACCATCTTAAAGGGGGAGGTGTCATGCCATGGCATGAGTAACTGGGGCTTGGCACTGAATGGGTTAAGGGATTTGAGGCTAAGTCCAGTAACATTTGTTCACACCTTTCCTTTTGGAGCCAGAACCCAAAATAAGACTTGATTACCCCATGCTGGGTATTGTCACCTGGGACAGGAAGATATTCCTGTGGAAGAGTGGAAGGCCAGACATCCTGGCTACATCTCCCTGGGGTGTGGAGACAGGGTATCAAGGGACACATGGTACAATTAATAAATGCATAATGTCCAAAATATGATGAGTACATAACTTTTGGGCCCCATCCTACATTGCATCCTTATGCCTGTGATGTGCTGGTTTCAAGGAGACCAAACACGCCATGCAGGCAGGACCATAACAAGTGTTATGTGAACGTGTCCTTGTGCCAACTGATACAGGTGTGGAGTTTGGTATGAAAATGATCACTAGGACCAGAGGATTATGATGATCCTGGTGTCATAATTATGCCAAGCTTGGCCGGCGTTATATTACATATTTTGTGATCCCAGACCAAAGTTGAGACGATATAACCCCGCCTTCAGAAGGTCATAGTTCTGAACCCCCTACTCCCATCCCCTTGCTCAGGTAACAGGAAAAGGGTGGTCTTGGGAGGGGGGATAAAAAGGTGGGCAATTGGTAATGGGAGAGAGCCTGTTTTTACCATCACAGAGACAACATCAAGGTTCCAAGGAAGTATGGTATGATACTCTGTTTTATCCCTTTTATTTTTATACTGTTTTGTACTTGTACTATCTAAGTCTATGTCTCTTTTTATATGCATTTTTATGTAACAGCACTGTGACCCATTTTATACTCAGATTAAACATTTTTAATCAGTTCTGTCTTTGTTCTCTAATCGAATTCAGCCTAGAAGTAGCCTTTTGTATACATATAGATACGTCACGTTACTAAGCGGTTAACTATAGATATCAGTTTGGGGATTGTGTAGTTATCGCAGTCGGATTGTTTTTGGGTAACCTAAGACGCCCGGTTTTAAAGTTCTTGGTGGTGGCAGCGTGTTTTACACTGGGAGTTTTGGGGTGACTGGTTGGGGTTGGTGGTGGTTGCTTGGTGCCCTGCGGGGAAAGTGGCCAAACGCGCCGGAGGTCTGGTTGGCGTTTAACCCTTGGCACACCCATACTCCCACGTCGCGGCTCGGCCGATAGCCCTGTCCGTGACATACATTCTTGAGGGAAATGGGGCCTAATCGGATTTTTATAATTAGGCATATTTCCTATAAATTATACACTGTCTATTTTGCAAACACCTCTAGCTATAAGCCTTTGATATCACAACTATTCAGCATTTTGGTATAGTGATAAATATTCCACCAGCTCAAGTAAAATTCCTTGACAACAATGTAACAACAATTAGGATTTAATGGCGTTAATACAAATGTGTTTACATCGGCTTAAAAGAAAATAAACCGTCGAAAAATAGAATTTTATTTCTAGTGCAACCTTTTTTGTTCCTTGGTCTCGACTTATATTCAGAATAACCTTATGCCTATCCTGTCCGTGTTTAAATTCCTTCACTGGAAGTGATTCTTGTTTTCCTTTTGTCTTGGTAATTCACCACTACAATACACACGAGTGTAGAAAGAAATCCAATCCATTATCCGACAGAGCTGCAGGCCAGATTTTCTACAGAGCCTTTGCTACACACAAAGTTGGCTGGTGTGGTGTTCAGCATCCCGGTAGCTGCCTTTCCTCCTCAGACTAGCAATGGCAAGGCTCTGTACGGATGCACTGCTGGATGCTCTGAACTAATATCGTCCGGGGGACCTTAGGAAAGATTGTTCTTGCTCGAGCATCCTCTTCACGGTAAGCTAGCTAAATTGAATACATTCAGTGGTTTATTTATAAAGGGTAAGGGATTCCTGCTCCTTCATTTCAGGCAGCATTTAATAGTAAGTCCTCCTTGTCTGATGCAGAAGACTGGAAGCAGTGGGTGGGAGGGGAATATTTTTTTTTTTTTACAGTGGTCTCTATGAACTGCGAGGCTAGCTATTTAAAGCTGGAAACACAGATGCTCTGAGCAGGTCGAACCGAAAGCCTGTGATGTTTCTCCTTCACTCCCGGTAGATGTAATTGCATTATGATATTTATAACCGCCATCAGTGCAGAACTGCAAGGTGCCTTCAGCTGCTCTGCTGTCACTGCTTGGAGCTGTCGGCACAGTGCAAGCAGCATATCTGGCTAACTTAGGTGATTGCCTTTACTGGGAGCAAAAGGCACACGTTTGTGCAACATGGTATATATATATATAGATATTATATATATATATATATATATATATGCTACGTTTTTGAACAAGCTATCAGAAATAGTTTTAAGAAACTTTTTTCCCCCTAAATGGTGATTGGCAGGTTTGGCTTTATCCTGATGCGCAAGTGATTTGTGGAACGTAGTACAAAGTTATATACATGTTTACTCGATCTATGTTGGAAGCGAATGGTACGCATGATTTAAAAAAGTGCCTCTAGTAGCCACAGCACTTTCCCAACTTCTGACGCTGCTAAGGAGTTTTCAGGAAAACTATGAAATCTGTATTATGGTTTTGAATGATGCGTAACATAAAAATAAACCCTTTCCTCTAGTCTGTCTACAAAGTACTTGTTTTTCGTACAGAAACTGGCCATGCTATGCATGATCACGCAGAAAGACATTGTTAAGGTTTTGGTGCTGCTTTTATTAAGCCATGTTTGTTATTGTATTGCCGAAATGTGTTGGTGTGTTTGTACTTGTACGTGCAATTGGGCTTTATTAATATTAGTTAATGACCAGTAACACTGGCAATTAATGGAAACATACGATTCGCATTGCTCATCATTAGCTTACAATAAATGCAAGGAGAATAGGTGTGAAAGCGGGTTCTAAATGTAAGTATTTAGACGACTTGTACAACTCCAGATTGATATTTTCAAGGGTTGTTCATTATAGCCCCTGCCATTGAGGCAGTGTGAGGGCTTTCAGTAAGATGGAGTGGTATAATTACCAGGTGCACATGTTCATTAATCCTTCCTGGCTAGCAAAAGCTTCAAGTTCTTCTCCAGTGGCCTGTTCGTAAAGCTATAAATATCTAAATTGTGTCAGCCAAGAAGTCACACAGAATGGGGACTCTCTTTTTTTTTTTTTAGTTCAATTTCATGCACTGTTGCATGCGTTGGGTGAGGGAGCGTTTTGCCTTTTTCATAATGGGTATTATTACTTTTCCTTAAAGAAGTTTAGAAAACAAACTCTTACATCACTGGTTCTGAGTGCACTAACTGTCACAACTCAATTATTCTGCAAGCCACATATTATCATGTCCTCCCCGACTATAACTAACGTAAAAAACATTATACATGATAAACATACACTTTCTCACATTCTCACACTCACTCATCTTGCACAGAGCATATCTCTAGAGCAACTGCCACACTACTACAAGGGGGTTACGTCATCCGTGCGTGGATAGGGTTCTCCTGGGGTTATTGCTGAACCTGCATACAAGAAGTCAGGAGAAGGTATTGACGTATGCCCTCATATGAACTTATAATAGGGAGGCAATCACCACTAAGTCACACTTATAAAGGGATAATGCATTTGACTTTCCATCGATGTTTCCTAGAAATAGACAAATAAAATACAAGATTTAAAAAGCATGTTATTCTCAATATTAGTATTAATAATAATAACAAGTGCTGGGCCTTAAACTGTATTGCACTTAACCGCGCGCTCATTCTTGCTAAATGGGCACTCCTAAAACATATTCAATCTTGGTTAATAGACTCTCCATTCAGAAACATTGTATAATGTGCACTTTTCTTTATATAACATACACTAAATACTGGGAATGGAGTTCCTTGACCTTGGATTTTCTTTTAAGGATCAGTCTGAATAACTAAATCCCAGATACGTATTATAGCGGTGCTGTACTCCAGCGCTGGATCTTTTTACACCTTTCTAATGCTTGTACATCACTTTAGCACTTCAGTGGTTCATGTGTCATTGCGGCTGGTACACTAATGCTTAGAATCATATTGTAGGCTATCTATATGCTATACAATATACAACAAAGCAATGTGTTCATTCTAGTGGGCTCTGGTTTATTGATTCTGTATCGAGGCTTGTTTTTATATCTCTCAATCTTGTTTTGACATATGAGCTGTCTGAAAGTGCACCTTTCTACACCCATAGAGTGGAGGATGGATGTCCATTCAATCCTGTAGCCACTAACGACTTCAAATAAAACAATAAAGATCCTAAACGGCTGTATAAACAACTGTATTACCCCAATACCACTCATATATATATCGCTTTAAGGAGTGACAGTCCTTTGTGGAACCCAAATCTTTTCTAGGAGCCTGGCCTGGTACTATTAAATCTCTGCCCCAGCCACAACTTTAACTAGACTCTCTAAAACAAAATTGCCCCCCTTTGGTGATATTGACAATATTGTGGTGAGATTCAGGTATACAAGACACAAATTTGTTTGAAGGCCTTCTTACGTCGAACTGCACTGTAAGTGAAGGCTTTATAAAATATATAATAAACAAAATGTAGTATATTATACCAAATGCTCAGCCAGCTTGCTCAATGTCCTGCTTGTTTCACTCTCTTGAGTTTGTCTCTTTTTTATGCAATGAAAAATACATAGTTAGCATTCCTACTTTCTCCTCTTAAGTTATTATTCGTGGTTTATTATTCTCTCTGCAGTAGAATGCAATGAATGAAAATAAATCTCTTGACAGCAGAATAAAAGGAATTAATTCCAGCTCTGGGACATGAACTCCAAGACATAAAAGTGTTAACAAGTCTAAACCCAATGGGGTTATTGCCATAGGCACAGGCTGGATGACTGTCTCCTTACTTACTTAGGCAGAAGATAACTTTTCTGAGATGTTTCTGCTAGACTAAGCGTATATTACATGAAGATTAACGATTTTTTAAAAAGCCATGTTGTCAGCCAGTCCTTTCCATGACAAAGCTATAAAAATACCAATGTTGTGAAATTATTAGCACTAATTTATGTTTCAGTTTCCATGTAATAATATTAATTTCTAAGACAAAACTTCAGAATTTATTAAAATTATTTTTTCACTTTTTGTACTCTTATAAAGTAATGTTTTATTTTCTACTGTGTTAGTCCAATACTACAAAATCTGAAAATAATTGTAAACCAGAGCTGGAGCGAATACCCATAAGGTTTTGCACCTCAATACAAGGCAAAGAGGAATGATTTAATGGTGCCCAAGACTGGGGATGACGAGGTGGCCCTGGCAGTTTATTGTGCTGGCAAACAACATAAAACAGGGGTGTCCAACCTGCGGCCTGCCAGCTGTTGCAGGACTACATCTCCCATAATGCTGATAGAAGTGTCTGCCCCCTACTTCCAAGACAGCATGATTTTGATAATGTAGAATAATGTTGACATTGCTGTATAGAACAAAATAAATGAGGATTGTACAAAGATGATAAGGTGAGTGACTCCAGATACTTGCCATATGCTTACAGCTTCGATTATGTTCCAGTGATTTTTATCAGTGGGGTTACTTTGCCTGCTTTATTTTCCTTGAAGGCAAGTCATTATGCGTTGCATGCTGGATGGAAGACCCACTGACCCAGGGCACTTCTGAGCCGCTCCTTGGTACTCTGAATCATCTCTCCAAGATTCAGCTATGCATCTGCTGATCCTTGACAGTTTTCCTTTCATCATCACGGAATCAATAGAGAGCTGACTCATTATTGTTTCAGAATATGTATCAGATAAAGGCTTTGCCTCAATTTTGCATTAGCTTACATTGCGTTATTGATATTGTATATAAAAAAAAAACCCTGATTTCCTGCAGGGAGTGATAGTGATCTCTCATCGGAACACAACCTTTATGTAAGTCACATTTTAAAAGCTAAATGGAAATACTTAGCATTTCATTTTTGTACACTTTTTTTTATAAGCTAACATATTGCAAAATGCATACAATCTCTTTTTTAATGCATATGCAATTTTTCTTTAAAACAGTAAAAAGATGTAATAGTTGCTGCCAACCTGCCCTAGTAAATTATTCGCTAAAACTGTTGATTTGTGGGATGAAATATAAAAGCAGATACTGGAAACAGAGTTGTAATCAGCTACGTAACAAATGTTGAGTAATTATTGTTTGTGGGCAATACTGCACATTGATTGGTAAAAGATGATGTCATATTTCAATGTGATTTAAGCAGCAAACACAGTAAAATATTTATTGCTATGAATTTTTATATTTTTCCTTTTTTTGAAATATTACCAATCGTTTAGAAATAAACGTACACCGAACACATACACTTATGCAGAAAGCACTGACCTAAGTGAATCAATTTTTAACAGATATTTAATTACATCATTCACAATGTACTCGATAATATACATTTGTACCTTGTTGGATTGTTATTCCTAGTTGTTACTGTTGGAAAGAGAAGTGCTATACAAAATTGTAGCCAACGGGAACTTCTAGAAGGTTAATTTGAATGGTGGAAGCTGAGAACTACACTATATGGACAAAAGTATTGGGACACACCTCTTAATTATTGAATTCAGACATATTGCCACATTTAAATAAAATCAAGTACCAAGTCATGCCGTCTATAATGTGGTACTATAATAGGATGCCACCTTTGCAATAAGTCAGTTTGTGAAATTTCTTACCTGGTAGATATTCCATGGTCAAAAGTCGCTAACGCTTTGCTGATTCCATAGCTGAAGTGTTCCAAACTTCCACTGGCATTAATATCAGCACAAAAACATTGCAGCGGGAACTTCATGAAATGGGTTTCCATGGCCGAGCAGCTGCATGCAAGCCTCACATAACCAAGTGCAATGCCTAGTGTCGGATTGAGTGATGTAAAGCACCACTGGACTCTGGAGCAATGTAAATGCATTCTGTGGAGTGATGAATCACACAGCCTTATGGGCGAGTCTGCGTTTGGTGGATGCCAGGAGAACATTACCTGCCTGACTGCATTGTGCCAACTGTAAAGATTGGTGGAGAAAGGTTAATGGTATGGGGCTGTTTTTCAGGGGTTGGGCTAGACCTCTTACTTCCTGTGTAGGGTAATCTTAATGCTTTTGCTTACCAAGACATTTTGGACAATGCTATGTTTCCAATTTGTGGGAACAGTTTCGGGAAGGTGCTTTGCTTTTCCAGCATAACTGTAATCCAGCGCACAAAGTAAGGTCATAAACGTTGACAATGAGGTTGACCTCACAAATGCTCTACTGGATGAATGAGCAATAATTCCCACAGAAACGTTCCAAAGTCTTGGGTAAAGTCTTCCCAGAAGAGTAGAAGCTGTTATAGCTGTAAAGGGGGGGCCCAACTACTTATTAATGTCTATATATGCGATGTCATCAAAGTCCCTCGTGGTGAAACGGTCAGCAGCATGGTCCTCCTTCCTCCTTCCTCTCTAACCCTTCCCAACATGGAGTCTCTGACCCTACTGATGGATCTGGGTCACCTGACCTCCAGCTCAGGAGTTGCCTAGGCCACAGCATCTGCTTTCCACCACTGTCATGTCCTATATTCCACAGTTCTAGTGATGCAGCATACAGTATCTTGGTGACTGACGGTGATGTGTGTTTCTACATTAAACAAACAAAACTCATGCAATGCAATACACAGAGAAATGGTTGTAAAACAACAGGTACTACATATGCATGTCTTGTTGGGCACACAATGTCAATATACCCATCCACCTTTATTTTATTAAAATTGCCAATAAACTTTAAAAGTAACTTTGATATCTTTTGAAGAACACCAGAAACCCAGAAACTGCGAGAAAGCAGCTTGAACTTTATAAAGTACCGTGTTTCCCCGAAAATAAGACACTGTCTTGTATTTATTTTTCCTCAAGAAGACACACTATGGCTTATTTTCAGGGGATGTCTTATTTTTCTTAAGTATGGTACAACAATCTACATTTATTCAAATGTAGACCTCAACCAGGGGGAGCCAACCTTGATGGGGCTGCCCGCACCTCTCCAGTCACCTCCGAGATAGCAGCTGTCACGATGGGGCAGATGAGAAGGGCTGCCCGTCTTCTTTACCGCTCCGCGCCGGTATGCTGCATAGCCTCGCCTATCACTATGTCTTATTTTCGGTGTATGGCTTATATTGCGCAAATGCTTAGAAATCCTGCTACAGCTTATTTTATGGGTATGTCTTATTTTCGTGGAAACAGGGTATACAAAAAAACAGTTTAATACATTAAGCAAAATTCACGTTTTACTTTTACATGTTTTACCAGTGTCTGATAAAAATGTAATAATATTGCTTTTTTCCTCAATGTTGCTAATATAGTTACACGGTGCTTCATCACACATATATATTTTTGGCAATTTCTGGAACAAATATGTGATTTATTTATCTATGATCTTATGTTATATACTACTAGTTACGTCCTATCTACCCATTGTACAGCGCCACAGAATATGATGGTGCTATATAAAACATTAATCGATAAGAAACCCAAAAGGTTTTTTTTCGCATTAGTCACATTATAAATTTTTTTATGAAGTGCGCTGCTTTGAACTTATAAAACCTTCTATGTTCGCTCCACGTGTAACAAGTACCCTGGGAGATCTATCCAAGCTAAATATAGCTCCGGTTAGAGGGCATATCTGGTAATATTACAGTGAACTCTCAAACTCATTCACACACTTTTCATCTGCATGTTCTGTAGCTTATTATGACTTGCAGATTCTGGCAAAGATGTTCTTATTATTCATGGCAGTAAATCCCGCAACTACTATTTTTGTTTTAACCATGACCTAGATTTGATAATGAGGGTATGAGAATTGTTGTGTAATTCAAATTCATCCTAAATGCTATATTATCATAAAATATGTGTACCGTTTACTTGCCAAGCTATTTTAATGTATTGCCGTCATACTGGTATTGAAAGAGAGCACTTGAATGTTTGAACGTGACGGAGCTCATATCCTGAATGCACAATGTATAGGACATGTAGGATTCATGCTTTGTATTCTGCACAGCAAAAAATGCTGATCCAGGAAGAATAAATATAGCTTTAATATAGTAAATACAGCTGTACGGTTATAAGCTATACAGTATAAGTATATTTTTACGAAAGTTACAGTGAATGATATGAATACACAATTGAATTAGGTAATCAATTTAAACATTTCTTTTGCTTTTCTCAATAAAAACCAGATGATCATTTTACTCCCTAGGCCAGAGATTGTATTCTCGATCATCTGTAGGTTCTACAGGGAAGGGACCTCCTTTCCGAATGTATTTATGCCTATTGTACCCAATCCAAATGTCTATGGACCATTGTTCTTACATGATTGCACTTGTACACCCCCCTTTATTATAATGTAAACTATAAAGTACAAATTAAATTAATCTTAATAAAATAGGCTTGGACCGTCCATCTGACACACTGGGCAAAGGCCTTGTGGTCCTCTGGCCGATAACCCATCATACTTATCCAATCTGCTGTTTAAGCTCTGAATAAAAATATACTTGCATACATACATAAATACATTTTAGTTGTACTTGGTCTAAAATACTAGATACTGGGAAACTATTTGGGTGAAACAATGTTTAGGAACAACCCTACTGGGGTCTATGAATGGTATTGATGTGAGGAGTGCAGAAAGTCTTAAGGGTACCTAGTGTGTCATTGAAGCGTTAAAAGGTGATATCTGCATTGACTCTGTTTCCATACAGTGTAACTGTTATCAGACCTGAAATGTTTGCAATAATCTATTGTCATTTTATTTTCCTGGTAGCAGATGCATCTTGCTTTATCTTTAGGCTTACCGATTTAATTGCCAGATGCACTCGCTTTTATAAATGAGTATGATTGCTTATTGATTTTGTGTTATGAATATGGAATTGGTAGTAATCAAGGCACATAACCATGAATATATTTTGTCCATATGAGTAACTAAATAATTGTTCTATTTAAGGATTTAGAATTGGTTTGAGGACCACACATATCATGCAAGACTGAAATAGAGATGTATAACCTATTTCCTATACTTTCTAGTTTTGAAAATGAGCACATTATTTTGCCAGTTCGCTATTGTAAAATTCCGACATTTTCATAGCAATGATAAAACTCCCTTACACTGTGGTGGGTAACAGCAGTTGGAGGGTATTATAGCCACTGCTGATGTTAATTGTGCATTTACATGTGTCTTCTTTTATAGTAGAGGTATAATAACGTTACAATCAATGTTTAAATGGGTTTAGCTCTTTTATAGTAGAGTAGAGTGAACAAGAGCATGATTTTCAGGGCAATCTTTGACACAGCTTGAAAAGAATCCCTTTTTAGATAGAACACAATGAGGCAACATAATATTATGGTAATGAATCAGTCATAGAATGGCCATTGATGGAAAACAGGCAGGTGTCTGATATAGAACTTTGAAAAATAATATTGCTAGAGTAAAACAATGAATGAGTATAATTTCTTTCTATAGACACAGGCTTGTCTGTTTTTTCTGTCAAACCAGTGTCAACCATTGGCATAGACAACCTAGAGGATCACATTCAAAAGAACCAATTCTAAAAGGATTCTCCAGTGTTCCTGACAGCCTCCTCTACCAATAATGTATTTTAAAGTACTTTGGAAGTACTTTAATATGCTTTTGTTAAACCTGAAAAATATAAATAAAATATACCATTAGAAGAAGCTGCAGCTCCACAGCTGTAGTACAACATCTCATTTGTGGAAGAGGTGGAGAGGGGCAAATATGTATATGAATGCTGAGAATTAGTCATTCTAGAGGCACCAGAGCTCCACTTTATCTCTTAAAAAGTCAGTCTAATCTGTTTTGGTATATTTCGACTTTATGACCAATTAATGTATTTGCGTTGCTTGTTTAGCTTCTGAAGTTCCTAATCTTTTGACATGTTGGCAATCAATATGTAATGAAACTGAGAGAGCATGGTGCCTGTCTAGCTATTAAATCCAGGTGCATTTGGTCTGATGACACAGTACTGATGTCAAACGGCTCTGATCAAGAAGACATCTGTATTGGAATACTTCCAGATTAAAAAAAAAATCATATTTCTAATAATGTTCTCTGAGCTTTGCTATTCATTTCACACTACAAATTTGCTGTTGTCAGGCAATGCTATTAAATGCCTTTCCTGTTTATACAGTATTTGTATTGAAAATTGATGGCTAAATGTATGGCCCATTAAATGCATGCACTGACTCAAAATGTACATGCATATATATATATATATATATATATATATATATAATATATATATATATATATATTATAATTATTTTTTACAAAATAGAGTTTGCACAGAAGGAAAAAAATAGAACAAGATGTGGGTTAAACATGGAACATCGGAAGTATTAGTATGTCTGTCTTAAATTTACATTATGCTTTGGTTTCCAAACTAAGCAGCCGCCTAGTTTGCCTATATGACTGGTATGTGACATATTATGGCATCAGCAGACACATGGAGGAAACGTCCTTAGGATGCCTAGGAACTCAAATAAATTCACCTTTTTAATCACAGAAAACCAACAGTACCCTGGTGTTGTTGATTAGACACAGTATACCATATTTAATTATGTTTTGCTCTACCTATGATCAGTACACTTACAAGACTAAAAATAGGACATATTTGTGATTAATATTTAAGCGTCTTAATTAAAAATAAAGAAGCAATTAACCCATGTTAAGCGCTAATTCCATATACAAGCTTGATGATTTCCTTTGAGCCTATGTATGGTGAGATATAAAACCAATGGGTCAACAACACTGCACATCCAGGGTTTGTAAGTTATGTTATAATGAGACATAACAACAATGACCAATTCTGTTAATTCTAGTAATTTATTAAGGTTCTATATATTAGAATTGTAGAATACAAGAAGGAAGGACAGTTCTGTTTCATTTGGTGCTGGTGGTGGTGAACAAAACAAGGCTCAGTGCATGTTTTCATATGACTACTACTTTTTCCCACTTGTCAAGAATGTTACTAACGTTGTGCTGCTATTGCAGTTCACATCTGATGCGCATAAGCAATATTTAATGCATTCAATTTAAATTTTTTATTCATACGCCATGTTTTCTTTCGTTCTTTTTTTCAAGAAAACACTTTTACTTACAATTATATTGCTGAGAACCCAATCTGTTCCAATTATTATCTTCATTTTGGGGATTCACCACTTTGTTTCTATTTTTCTCCCTGCACTGCTGATTTTTAGAATAGTTTCCCATCTCACATTGCCAAGATCTGCTGTAGGCTTTGAGGCTGTCCAGGAATCATAAACGCACTGCATCCGTACCCAACGTTTCCTAGTGTGTTGGCTTCAAGCCACATCCCTTATTCAACATCCTTGCAGCCTGCATTCCCGGTGGGTTTTTTTTTGTGTATTGAAGTGGCATTTAGAGGAATTTGAATAACTCATTACAAATATTGTAGTTTCATTTAGAAAATAGAAATTGCATTAATTTGCATCATTGGATAAAAGTTTTTAATATGTTTCTAATTTCAAACTATATGACACAAAGATTATATATATTTTCTGCAAAACTCAGCCACTGAGATTAAAATATTTTTTAATTCTTTTTTTTTTCTAAAACTACTAGTAAGGGAATATAAATTGGTGATTTATCTAGTTTAGTATCTTTGTACATCAGACTTAACAAGCACACTTAAATTAATAAAGCAGTACTGCCTAAGATAATTGTTAACATCCGGGCTTGTGTCCTAGCTTGTTTCAGCATTTACATTCTCATTGCACGCAGTCTTGCTCTGATGGTAGCTGACACACATTGCATTCTAACAAGAGGCGTTGGTTCACAGCCAGCACCTCAGCGTTACGTACTGAATATATGCAGTGGTGGGAGTTAAAGGAACAGATGTAGAATTTTGCTGGTTATTTCATATTACTGACCCCCTTTCCCATTAATAAAATGTGCACATGCATCATGTGTATGAGAAGTGTCATGAATAGAGACCAAAATGTTTTGTTGAGTTCCCCACACTTCTGAGGCTTCTGAACACCGTCTGGAGATCATAAAATGTCTATAACTCATCATAAAGTATGTTACACACGGCTACTGTATATATCTAAGATGTTTTATTGTATTTTATTGTTTCTATTCAAATCATAGAATATGGAGTTGTCCCCATCCCCCTTTGTGGCTATAACAGCTTCCACTCATCTGGGAAGGCTTACAAGATTAGAGTATGTCTGTGTGTTTAGCGTGTATGAGGCACAGATTTTGTATAAGACGGCCTGGTTTGAAACTGGCGTTCCAATTTATCCCAAAGGTTTGGAATAGAGTTAAGGTCAGGGCTTTCTGCAGGACACTCGAGTGCCTCCAAACCAACCCCATCCAACTATGATCTTGCTTTGTGCACAGGGCACGGTCATGTTGGAATGGAAAAGGGCCTTCCCTTAACTGGTGCCACAAATTTATAAAAACACATTTGTCTAAAATCTCTGTGTATGCTGTAGCTTTAACATTACACTTCACTGGAAATAAGACGCCTAGCCCAAACCCTGAAAAACAGCTCAAGACCATTCTCCCTCCTCTACAGAACGCACTATGCATTCCGAAAAGTAGCATTTTCACTTAACTCCTCAGTATGACCAGTTCTATTGGCAATGTTTGTCTATAGATATGGCTGCCTATGTGTCTTGAGTTTATACATCTGTTAGCTAGTCAGTAGCTTTCTCACTAACTAATGATGGACTGGCCAACTAAGTCGGTTCCCAGTGAAAGCAACACAAACATAAGAACTTTTAACAATAAATCTAGCGCTCTTACCAGCTCTCTTCCTTCCACTTCTACCCAGGAAATAGGTTTTCTCAAATAAGACTGTTTCTTTCCGCCATGTATATAACACCCATGGATTGATGATACCTTGGGCAGCTGTGTTAATTGGACTTTGAGTTAGCTGGTTAGTCACAGAGAAACACTGCCCTTTCCAATCTCTTTCACCCTGTCACAATATATATATATATATATATATATATATATATATAGTTGTCATAACTGGATTACTTTACTAACAACTCCTATATTGTAACTGGCACGTGATATAAAATGTCACAGTCCCCCTGGCAATGCGTTGTGATCGTACAACTTGGGCTTTTTTGCTCTTGAGATTACATTTTTCATCTTGCCACCATCTGTTTGGTTAATAAGTGAGAAGCAGAAGGGTGGTTGTTATGAAACAAAATGTGATATCATTCAATATCTGTTATCCTAATATATAGAATGTATACAGTTTTCAGATTTCTTGAGTGAAACATCTTCTCATGCATTCAACCGAAAATCTGTGTCTATCGAGGCTAGACAATGAATTAAACTGAGGAACCACTAGAAAGTACAAATCATTTGTATTTCCTTTTTCTCCATTCCAACTCAGTTGATGTATTATAAATGATCCTATGCAGTGTAATTTAAAGGAAGCAATTCCCCCTGGGGTGCTGTGATTTAAAGATTTTGGTACAACCACCTGATGTTTTATAGTGTTTCAACTTGTTATTCCACCAAAAATGACTGGAGTATTGAGGGCTTTAGGAAGGAGGGGATATAATTTGGATCGAATGATCTGACTTTTAAAGTGCAAGTTTTCTGTAAATTCTTGGCAAATTGGTAAAATAACTTTGGCTTTCTCAAAATATGTCAAGGTCCTTTGAATAATTTGCGGCACCATTTAAAAACAACAATCTCATAAGAATTCTGCATCTGTGCTAAAAGATCTGTGATGTGCATGAGCTGTATGTATGGATAGGATATTAATATAAAACACGATCATGAATGATTTCAAGCATAAAAAATTAAACGTGTGGAAAAATGTGAGCTAATCCCATATTGTGACAAAGAAAATATTTATTTCACTGTTGACTATTATTTCAACTTTTTATGCCAGATTTTTGCTTCCTTTTGACAACCTCTTCTAAGGACATCAAAGGAATTTTGCAAATGTACAAACTTAACATTTGAAGTGGTTTGTATGCATTTTTATTCATCTATCAAATCATTTTTATGATGCATGTCACAAAACGAGGTTTTTTTTCCTGACAAATTAATAAGGAATATAATTATGAGACTCTATGAAAGTTTTTTTTTATAGAATACATTTAAAGAGAGATCACTCTTCTCATAGTCTAAAGCTAAGACTCAAAGGCTAGAATCAAAGATGGCTTCTCTGTCAGTATGACAACACATTTATATAAGATGCGCAGAGGAACTATAGGACATGATTTAAAGTTAGAGGGTGAAAGGCCGGGAGGGGGATTTGTGAAAATTCTACTTTATAAAAAGGATAATAGATAGATAGAATAAACTTGGAAGTGGAAGTTACAAAGGCATTCAAGGAAGCTGGGAATGTAAATAAAGCTTTCCTGAAGAATTAATAGCTAAAAAGTGGTTCAATGGGGGCATATGAGATGAGACATTTTTTCTGCTATCACTAAATAAGTATCTATGACTTATGTTGTCATATTGTAGCTTTAACAAATGTTATCCATTAAGATATAATATACAAATCATAAAAAAAACTGTGGATAAAGATGTGGCATTTTATAGTGATAATAATTAATTCAGAATGAACTGCTCTAGTTATGTATTGCTTATTGAATAAATCTGTCCACATGATGCATGGGTGGATTGAGCTTTTATTAGCTAGGACTAGGAGGCACTAAAATATACTGCATTACTTAGATGTGTAGTTAAGGGGAACTGAGACAGACGTTGTGCTGCCCTTATAAATGAGGAAATACTGCAAATCCAACAGAAAGTCAACATGAAAAGTATATAAAATACAGACAGCGTAAGTTGGTCTATACGGAATGCCTACAGTAGATTGCAGCACTTAGGTCTGGTAACAGAAGAGATGTGTTTGAGGAGATGCTCACTCATCAAAAAGCCTCCATCAAACTGTTCGATAACTGCCCTAATTGGTGGTCCAGGGGTGTGAGGATCTGGGTTTATTTTAGCTAGGGTAAAGAGATTTTGTCTTACCTATTTTATTATATTAGAATATTATTTCTGAATGCAGTTACTAATACCCACAAAAAAAAATCCGTGGAATACCATTGCCATGTGTCCTTCTAACAAATCTACCTGCCTGTAGAAAGCTATTGAGAGATATTATTCTAGATTTCATTTGATCATCACTGTACCCATATATTCCATGAGATATTTCAGGGTCTGAACTATTAATCCCGCAAATGATCATTCATGTTATAATGAATTTGAATATGTAGGAAATCCTATTTATTTTTCCTTTTTTTATGTCTGCACAGAAAAAAAATATCTAAAGATTTTGTGTAAAACAAAATACAGATTCCACTTAGCTATTTCACTTTAAGATTTCACATAAATACTATATTTTAATGCAAAAGCAATACAAACAGTGAAACAAAAACATCCAGAATATTTAGCGTTTTAATATTCCCTGGTTTTGCTTCCAAATGGTCTTTCATTCTAACCTAATAAATGTCTCATTCTTTCAAGCTGCTTGGCGTGTTGACAGTTGCCTGCAGACGGTGCAGTCTGTGCGATGAAATCAAATAGGAACAATATTCACAGAATTAGCATTCTGTATAAAGTACAACAGATTCCTAGAGTTACTAGACTGGTTTATCATAAGTCATTTCCTATAATTGTGTGTTCCACTATTTAATTTAGCCTTCCATTTCACATTGTTAGTGTTCTGTGACCATTATTGAATTATTGAAAATATGAGCTTTGCAAAGGTGATAGTCATCGGTACTTGTACTTAGATGATCATATCATTGCATTGAAATTCATATCTCATGAGCCAAGTAGTCCTAATGTCAATATTAGGACTCCTGTGAATTGTACCTACTCTCTTTCCCTAAGTGTACCTATATGTCTGGACACTTTCTATTACTTCTTAGACTGTTAGCTCTACAGGGCAGGGACCTCATTTCCTAAGGTATTCATACCAATTGTATCTCAATAAAAATGTCTGCAGACTAGTGTAAGCTAAATCTTTATACATATGTACATCGATCAGTCATAACATTATGACCACTGACAGGTGAAGTGAATAACACTGATAATCTTGTTATCATGCCACCTGTCAGTGGGTGGGATATATTGGGCAGCAAGTGAACATTTTGTCCTCAAAGTTGACGTGTTAAAAGCAGGACAAATGGGCAAGCGCAAGGATCTGAGCAACTTTGACAAGGGCAAAATTGTGATAGCTAGAAGACTGGGTAAAAGCATCTCTAAAACTGCAGCTCGTGTGAGTGTTTCCGGTATACAGTTTCAGTACCAAAAGTGATCCAAGGAAGGAAAGAAAGTGATGGGTAGCCAAGGCTCATAGATAAATGTAGGGGGCGAAGGCTGGCCCGTGTGGTCAAATCCAACAGACGAGCTACTGTAGCTCAAATTGGTGATAAATATTAATGTTGGTCATGATCTGTGCTGCAAGATATGTGATGTGCATAAGTTATATTTCAAACAAAAAAATGAAGAAAAAAAGAAAAAGAAAAATGTGAGCTAATATCAGTGCATTGCAGTTTGTTATCCACACCAGTCAGGGTGCCCATCCTGAGCCCTGTCCACTGAGGAAAACCTTTATTGCTGCAAATGAAGACATAAATGAAACATACACCTTTCTTACAATTGTAATTATAAGTAATATTTGTTTTAAATGCGATAGTAAATGGCAAGTTTAAAATGTAAGTGCAATCCGCCAGAAAAGTGTGTATTTCATCATTAATTCAAAACTGTAGGGGAGAAGTTGGGAGGAGGTATAGCAGCTATTCTTTTCTCGTTATATTCTAGTATCCTGCTCCTCTGTTGTGACTTATCAGCTCTGCCAAACAAATTTGCTTGACTTGTTTAGAGGAAAAGAGACTCCCTAGTGTGAGATTTGTATTTTTCTGCTGCTATCAGTATTAAACTATCTGTCATGTTTTACAAAATCAGCCCTGTTTACCATACCTTGTATTCTATTTTTTTCTGATGATCTTTCTTTGTTCATGACTTATCTTGATGGGATATGTGGTGCTATTTTACGAGAGATTTGCAGGCAGGTTTCTTCCACTTATTTATTTCCCACCTAAGGCATTTAGTTCTTATCCATGGAAGCAAGTCATATTCAGTTACGCAAGTGTTACTATATATATATATATATAATATATATATATATAATTATAATAAATTACAATTTTTTCCACAAATATTGATAAAAAGCAATTATTCACTATAGATTGTTTTAGCTTTGCAGATACATAGATATATAATAGATATAAAAGACAAGTTTGCTAGACCTGTGAACACAATATAATTTCCACTTACATTGTGCTAATGTTTGTAAAGAATAATTTCAGTTATTCGCAACGGAGTTTTTTCTTTATCGGATGTGATTTCTCATCTGGTCACATAGTGTGAAGTTCAGTACATGAACTGTAAATAGGTTATTAGGGAAATTATATGGTGCACTAAAGTTAATTTCCTAAGAACCATTCATCCGTGATTCAAATGAAAAGAAAATAATGAGGCTAAGGTATTGTTAAAAGAAATGAAAAAAACAGAAACCTCCTGCAAATTATATTCTTACCTTTCAATGAAAAATGCAATAATAACCATAATACAATATATACTGTAATACCATAATGTAATATCTCTCGTTTTCTCCCAGCTTTCCATGGTGCCTCTACCTTCCCAAACTTTTTAATCCACTTTTTTCCATACATCATTTTAACACATTGTATGGTAACACACACACAAACATTAGCACACATTATAGCAGTAATGTGCACACTCACACACACTTACTCCAACACAATCACCATAACATATAGGCATACACATCTCTGCTCCATGACAAACATAAAGATTTATTTTTATACTGTCTTTTCTGATGGGTTTCTATGATAGCTTTTTCTCTGGCTCTTTTGCTCTCCACTTAAATGTGATTCCTGGGAATGATACTGTCTGGAGCTTTCCAGTCCCAGTAGTAGTGAATATATATGGATGTGATCTTCTGCTGCTGTAGCCCATTTGCTTCAAGGTTCGACATGTTGTGCGTTCAGAGATGGTATTCTGCATACCTTGGTTGTAACGAGTGGTTATTTGAGTTACTGTTGCCTTTTTGTCGAACCAGTCTCCCCATTCTCCTCTGACCTCTGACATCCACAAGGCATTTTCGTCCACCCAGCTGCTGCTCACTGGATATTTTCTCTTTTTCGGACCATTCTCTGTAACCCTAGAGATGGATGGCACCAACAACCATGCCACGTTCAAAGTCACTAAAATCCCCTTTCTTCTCCATTCTGATGCTCGGTTTGAACTTCAGCAAGTTGTCTTGACCACGTCTACATGCGTAAATGCATTGAGTTGCTGCCATGTAATTGGCAATTGAACAGGTGTACCAAATAAAGTGGCCAATGAGTGTGTATATATAAGGTTAACTCTATATCCATATAACAGCAATATAACAAATGCAAGGGGGATAATTGTTAACATTTGCATGCGCCTACCCAGAATCCCTTGTGGTTGTGGCAGCACCATGAGATTTCTGAGGAAAAAACAAGCCTTCTGGCGTGCCTGGTGTCTGCAGATGAGTGTTTAATAATGCTTCTACTACCCCTTAAAATGAAATGGAAGGGTTTCCATCACCTTTTACCCACCATAACTTATGTAATAGTATGTGTATATATTGTGTATGTGTATATATTGATGGGATCTGTGGTGCTGTTTTATATATATATATATATATATATATATATATGGATATATATATATATATATATATATATATATATATATATTCTTGATGAGCCCCCCTTGTAACATGGTTTAACCAGGGTCCCACCTGATCTGGATCTACCCCTGTACCAAGTCACTTTTTGAGAAAAAATATCCTTTGCCCCAGTATATTGGTTGCAACTATTGGCTTAAAAATACTTTCAATTTAAGAGCCTAATTACTAGAATTGTTAAATTAACTTGTTTTATTCAATGTACAAGCATAAGTATGTTTTGCTGGTACTACCTTTCAAGTACATTTCCGTTTCTACAAAATGCGTATCGCTTTATGTTAAACTATATTTTGTCACCACAGGTTTCTATTCCCATGTGAACCGCTTGCACATTAGATCACGAAAATAGAAAAAGAAATTTATTGAGCAACAAGACATTACATGCAGCATAATTTCCTGTTTTCGGTCTTCCCCGAACATTATTTTAGCTTTGAATACACTATCCTTTTTTGGGAACTGAATACATTTTCTTTAAATATACTTAATTTTGACAAACATTCCTTTATGAGTTTGGAATTATGCGTTGATGTTTTAGGTTAAGTAACTCACATTTTCCGCCATTCCCCTAGTTACATTTCTCCTCTAAATTTCTCAAGGTCAGCTATTTCATGCAAAGTGAGCTTGTGATGTGGTGAATGTGATTAACTCATAATTCATTTTTGCAGGCAGCCTTCATGCAGTTTTCAAAAAGCTAATGGGAAAAGGTTGCTTAGTCGCAATATAAATATGGATGATTTGTATTTTCTTTTAAAAAAGTCTTGCAGATTTAATTTTGATCAGTTATTTAAAAAATATAGTTCATTAGCATTTTAAAAAAAATTAAAGGGGGTTCATCAACAAATCACAACAGTGCCTACAAAACTGAAATCTGACAAAGGTTATGTTGCCGCAAAGAACGTACCTAGGGGGTCATTTTTATTTTATTTTTTTCTCCCAGAATTTAATGACTGGGATTGAGAATTATTCTCTGTTTTTGTAGATTTTATGTTCTAGGGGTTACATTTTGCTGTTATATAATAGACCCCATGGATTCATCAACCTATATAATAGAAACCAGAGCCGTGTAAATTATACTATGCTCTGTAATCATGCACAGAATCAGATACATATATCATGGCTTACAAAAGTGTTGTTTCATTTTTTCCCCCAATCATTTCTTACAATTAAGATGCCAAAATTCTTATGGTAATTTTTCTTTTATTCATGGGTGTTTGGGAAAAAAAAACAGTATTTAAAATATCTTGTTGTCCTTCCAGGTTAAATACTGAGTAATGCCACAACATATTGTACTAATATTTGTGTTTAGATACATTCTCTTGATAGGCCATGCTTAACAACCTGTAATGTCATCGGGGAGCATTGAAGTGAGTCTTCCAACTCTGTACCTCAAATAAATACGACTTAGAAATTTCAGCATTGGGAACGTTAGGCATATCTTTATTTACTTTCTTCTTCTCCTCCTCCTCCTTCTTCTTCATAAAATAGTGATTTATTAAAGTGGATTAGCCAGCACAATGCACAAGACCAGGTGACAAACAAACAGGGACACGATGTATGTATGTATAAGCTGCATGGGTGTATCCAGAGACTGACCATGGTACACTTACACACACAGACACACATTCAGACATAGCATGCACAAATACACTCACAGAAACACAACTAGATACTCAGCATTAACACACAGAAACACTTGACACTCACATCACACTTGCGCACACTCACTAACAAACACAGATACTCCAGTTGCCGATCCCTGCCTGGAGAAACTGGGAAACTTATGATGCCTTAGTGAGACAGCATATTATAGAATTCATCCTTTATATGTAAACGATATATGAAGAGCTAAATAATGGGGTAATGAAGTCTGGATTTTTTTTGTGTCATTACATCTTATTCCATGAACATTTGGATGGAATAAAAGGATCCCAAATACGCAAAAATGTTATCTTCTCTTGGACCAAACTGGCATCCATTTTCATTGAAGTCCTAGAAATGATATCCCATGGCATAAATATGATACTTAACCAATATCTTTACTTTATGTATTTTTCCTGCTGTATATTGAAGCAGAGGCAACTCACTGTATTTGCATTCACAAGCAGAATGGAAATATGTTATTTTGATTTTATCTGCAGGTGTGTCTTTAGTTTATCCAAGTTTCATTGCTGTCAGTGGGGAAATTATGAAAACACTATATTTTGTGTGATTAAAGAACTGCTGTGAATAAATATAGTTATGGAACATTGTCACTTTACTCACAATCTGTTGTTATGGGTATACACATGCAAGCATTTATATTTTTACAACATCAGTTTTGACATTGACTGACATAGCTAGAATAAATTGTGATATCATGAAATACAATGAAATACTACATCATAATATCCAAAGCCTACTTGCCACCATGGGGTCATTTTGGTTCTGAATGCACTGCAATTTGTAGTGTTAAAAACGTCCAATCTTTGAGTGACAGTTCCATTTATTATTTGTGTTTCATGAAACAAGCATTATTCATAAAGCATGTCCTACAATTGAGTCAATTTGTATACTATAGTATCCTTTATCTTGTTTGCCAAGCTAATTTCAGATGTCTTCACCTACTAGAGAAAGCTAGAAATTCACATTTGTGTTCACAGAGCAAAATCAATTACATTATTACAAATGGAAATCATTAATATCAATTATTTCCTTGTTTGCCAAGAATGGCGGGTTGCCTTTTACACGTGTGCCTACATGTGCATGTTTTTAAGTGTTTGTGTAATACCAAATTGCCCAACGGTACTGAGTTTGACACATGGACATCTTTAGCACAAGACCACAAGGTCCAGGGTATAAACATCCTCAGGGGCAGGGGTCTCAAGGGTTTGATGGTGAAATACACATGTACCACCATGTACATCATGTACATGTGCGGCAATCATCCTCCCTCACACTACGCACTGAAAATAATGCCACTTCTTGGCGCGCAGTGTCAGTGATGGAGGACGATTGCCACAGATCGCTGTTCATTCAGAAGGGAAGTGGAGGATGCGGTAAGTACTGTGTGTATGTGTGCATATGTCTGTATGTGTGAATACGTATACGTAGATGTACGTGTAGATGTTTGTGGGTGCATGTGTGTGTATAGATGTATGTGTGGGGGCAGAATGAAATTAGAAAGAGGATGAAAAAATGTAAAAGGCAGGCAAGCAAGATAAAAGAAAAATGAAAAGAAGAAAAAAAAGTGAGGAAAAGATATCAGTAGTGAGTTGAAAGAAAGAGACAAGAAAAAGAAACAATAAGACGGAAGGAAAGGGGGAAGGAAAGAATGGAATGGAAGGTAAAAAGATCACAGGAGCCAGAAAGCAGAGAAAAAAGATGTTATTTAAAACTGAGGATAATGCATTCTGTTTCCCCAACCTCAAGTGGTTGGTTCCATGTACATTTCCTGTCTGAACTGTTAGCAGCTAGTTCTGTCTCATAGGCATTGGGATGCCACTTTGGTGTGTGCAGTTGGATGAAAACGGCAGTATATTCTGTCGGGGCAGTTAACTTGCTTTATTAATAATGTGCTTGATACATCCCTGAGTTG
The DNA here is from genome assembly GCA_009364415.1 of Spea multiplicata. Classification (NCBI taxonomy): domain Eukaryota; kingdom Metazoa; phylum Chordata; class Amphibia; order Anura; family Pelobatidae; genus Spea; species Spea multiplicata. The sequence goes on along the minus strand of VKOC01046804.1, from coordinate 19,350 downwards.
ATATTGTCAGTGATGATAATGTCTATCCTGCTTTAGCTATTTGCAGCAAACAAAAATGCCTAATTAGTATTAATAGGATAGGTTAGTGAGAGTTGCCCTTTAGCGCAATAGAGTTTTAGGTAATCACATGGACATGTATTGTCAACCCACATGGAATATATGCATGTGGCTCAACAATAGAGGTCTGCCCATGGCCCCAAGAAACTTAGACTGCCTAGACCTTATCTGATAGAAGGCAATGTGAGCCAGCATGTATGCTTTACTCACATGCCTGGGAACTTCTGGGCTCCGAAGGATTCGAGTCTTGACCCGGAGAACTGGAGGAGTGGCGCTCACCCGGTAATCTCCGGGTCTAACCCGGAGAGTTGCCAGGTATGTTTACTCACCGCCAGTGCCAGCTCTTGCGAAAGACTCCCTGGTACCCATATATAGGGAGCACTCCAATTGATTAGCTGCTTCTAGCAGTCAACAGACATGAACAATGGAGGAGCAGTAGACTATAGCTCTGGAGCTGCATTATTTTCACAAGGTAAATGCCTTTTTTCTTTCTTACTAGTAAAGAATACGTATTAAAGTACATAAAAAGTACATTAATATGCATTATTCGTTGGCGGAGGTAATGTCCTTAATCTGTATAATCCCTATGTCACTTTGTTTAAATTTCTCTCAACTAGAAAAAATATAATTGATCAGATGTTTGTTCTATTCATAGGCTAGTAGGTATTCACTATTTAAATATAGAATGATTTAAAAAATACCTTATTGTTGAAGTATTAAGCAACAAAAGCTGCAAACCCTTGTTCATGCTATAGTGTGTTTTAAACATTCATATTCAGCAACATCAATTTTCTCTCCTGTGTTCATAACAGGACCAATGTACTGTAAAATCTGTAAAATTGAAATAACTAATGTACAAGCGGCTTGTGAAAACCATACTAAATTCAGTAAACCTGTTATGGAAAAGAGTTATACGCAAGCTTATCTTTAATGTGATTGATTATATTGCCATGTCTTTACATTATTTATTCAGGGCGTTTGGTTAGGCTGTACAGAAAAAAGACAAATATACATTTTTTTCCTTGCATTATTAGAGGAAACAGTCCTGTATATTACCGTATTTGCTCGATTATAAGACAACCCTGATTATAAGACGCCCCCCCAAAATCTGAATATTAATTTAGATAAAAAAGAAAAAGCCTGAATATAAGATGACCCTATAGGGAAAGACGTTTTACCAGTAAATGTTAATTCATGGAAACTATGTAAACTATTTTTTTTTATTTTTTTTTTAAATAAAAGCTATGATTGAGAAAAATATTTTGTTTTTAATTCCTTTTATTTTCGAACCTGCCCCCCAGTTATGCACATCTGCCCCAGGTTGTCACTCTGCCCCATAAATGCCGTAAACCCCCTATACGCCACTGTGCCCCATGATATGCCTTTTAACCCTCTAAATGCTACTGTGCCCCATGATATGCCTTTTAACCCTCTATATGTCACTGTGCCCTGCCTTTTAACCTCTAAATGCCACTGTGCCCCATGATATGCCTTTTAACCCTCTATATGTCACTGTGCCCTATGATATGCCTTTTGACCCCCTATGTGCCAAGCTCCCTCCAGAAATGCTTTATACCCCTATAATGATGACATCCACAGGGCAGATACATCAACTAGTCAACTAGAATACATATATATTTTTAACCTGTTCATCTAAGGTTTAGATTGGTAACCAGTGGAGTACTTCACAGGTGTCCCTGTTTAGGAAAGATATTCTTTTAATCTCTCTTACCCCGCTGATGTCCCTCTTTCCTAGGAACGGAGAATCTTTGCTGGGTATAAGTTTATCCGTGTTCTACAGCCCTTAAAAAATATAGCGATAACAGACTATGTGAATACATAAAGCTGTGTAGTAATAATATAGTATTCTTCTGCAAAATCTGTTACTCCAGTCCATAATTAGCTATTTAAAGAAATGAGAGTTGTATGCAATAGCTTTATAACATGAAGCCATGTTAAAAGGCAAAACAGAAAAACTGACACAAAATGGGGTGACCATTATGATTTGCTGTGTTGCATGTAGGTCCCCCCACCAGCTAGTAGCGGACATGTAGGTACACCGACCAGCTGAAGACAGGCAGCCCACCAAATCAAGTTCTCTCAGTGTAGTTATATAAAAAGTGACTTTACTCCAAAAGCACAGACAGCTTATGCAAATTTCACTGATTTGTAACAGAACATGAAAGCTAGATGCATAATATTAAAATGATAATTAATTTGAATGCTTATGAACATTTTCATCAAATACTCATTTTGCATGAATTTATTTATTTGTGTCAAAGCATAAGTAACACCTGAAGTTTTCAGGGGTATACAATTTTAATCCCAAGAATCAAAACAGAAGCTTATACAATATACATTTGTCTTCGATTATATCAGAAAGAAAAACATATATTTATTTATGTATATATATGTAGCATTACTACATTTATTAAAAGTACTAATTAACCTACCTTGGAACTTTCAAATGGTATGCCATCAAGAGACCCCCCTCTTCTGGGGGGTTGAAAAGAAGATGGTGACTTTGGGAAGCGGCGCCACACTTAGAGAGTTCCCATGCTGATTAAGTGGTTATTTCTCAAGGAAGGTGAGATGATAATTTATGGGGACAGTAGGCACCCATTGAGAGCAGAACTTGAAATTATTTTGTGTATGAATGAAAGTAAGATAGGTTTCTATTACCCTGAGACTCTTGCAATATTGACACTTTAATAGACAATTGTGACGATTCTAAATAGTGACTTGCATACTCTACCATATACTGGTCATCATGGAAACATTAACTTGTCATTATTTAAAGATGTAATTTAAGCGGGATGTAAGCCATCACATACTGGTACAAAGAGCCCCAATTGGGAGCCTTATATATATGATCACAGTAGGGTAGAATGTGAAAATGTCAGTTCCAGGCTGCTTGAGATCGGGGCAAAACCTGTGTGATTTAGGAAAGCCCTAGATCTACTTTATACTATTTAGCATATGAAGACTCTCTTCTGGTGTTAAAACTAATGTGGAAACCTTCACTAAATGTGACCTTATTTTTTTTCTTGTGAGTTTCTCTTAAGGAATATTTATTGACAGAATTTACTTTAATGTGTAACAGACCAAAACTGTGCCTGCTTGACAGCTGAGATAGTTAATCAGTGACTATGGTGTAGAAAGGCTATTACACAGTGTGTAGGATACATTATATAGCAGATGTAAATTAGGTACAAATATTTATTCTTTGTTTATTATTGAATTTTGGCCAACAAAAAATTACCAGATTTTAATTTTGCATCACTTTCTCTGTTCTTTCCTGAAAATCCAGCCAAATTTTATGTAAATCAATTTTGATTAAAAAAAAAAAGTGTGTAGGAAAGGAAAAGAAAATCACTTTTCTCTAGCAACATCCACAACTCATCCCATTCTTTGTGGTTTCTAAAGGAAAAATATTTAATGGACACAGAGGTGCAACAGTGACACAGAAATATGTGAAATTATTATGACATTTTCCCAAAAATGTTTTTATGCGTAAAGTTAAATTGTAGGTTAAATTCTATGTCAGCTACAGTAACTGTAGAAGAGATGAGTAATGTAGATAATGGATATTACATGTGAACTATAAGTGACACATTGTTCTTGTAACAAATCATAGTAATCTGACCCATCCGCACAACAAAAGTTTTTGGCAATTCAAATGTTAGGAGTTAGGCGTCAAACTGCATTTAAGCGGATTAGATGAGCTACTAAATGTCATGAGGTCAAGAATGTCAAGAAAAAGGCTTGTGTGGGCTAAAAGAGAAAGAGACTAAGGGGAAGAATGAAAAAAGAGAAAGAAGTTTGAACACTGATTGGGGTCTGTTCTTCATCAAAAGACTTGAGGCATGTTTATATTTGTACATTTGCCTAAATTTCCAACTCCGGTTTTGTTAGTTGGTCGTTCTGCTGTTAGTATAGTTCTACAGCTGTTGCTTTGTGTCTATGTCCTATACATATCTTTGTGTCTTCAAGTCTCTCCCTTGTTCTTTTACTATTCTGCCAAAAGATCAGGCAACGGGTGTAATTTAGCACAACAATTGATCTGAGATGTTTCTAAATTTGGTGCCAGCACAAGGGCAGCTCTAACCGTTTTCACACAATGAGAAGCAATGACTTTGGAATGTGGAATTGCACAAAAAGCGCTATATTTATAGTCATCGGAAATTACAATAAACAGGAATTCTAGTTATTTTTAATATTTTGTTTTATTTACATAGTCACGGTAAAGGGTTGAGCTATCTAAAGTGTAAAACATTATTTCTAGTATTTCTTACATAAATAATGTATAGCCGGTGATTCGATGGTGGGTCAAGTGAGAAAACCTTCCACTTCTGAACACATCAAGCAAAAGAAATTATGCCGCTGGGGATGAGACGCACAGTCACATGGTTTTTCACTTTTTTGATTCCTTAGCCATGGTTACATTGGCCCCTTATTTACATACACCTTACATATACATATCTCTTTTCTAGAGAACGGTGTTTGAGAACAGTGTAGTATTTGATATGTGTGAGCTGAGTGTTCTACCTACAGACAATCTCTTTTGATCTCTTTAGATCCCATCAGTGCGGGATAGGAACTACTCTGGCCCATGCAAGGGGATCTTGAAAAATTTCTAGCCAACCATTCCATATGTTTCTGGCAGGTCAAAAGTAACAAAAGGCCTCAACGGTTAATATACATTTACTGTATGTGGTGATGGAATCTCTCTCTTTCTGTATCTCCCCACGTTTGTATCTTTCTCACACATCCTTAAAAAATGGGCCTTTACATTTAAAAATATCTGCTAAAATTATTTATGAAAACATTTCATCAGTAATTCCCCAACGTGATTTGTTGTATGGGGTACATGTAAATATATAACTTTTTATATTTATAATGTTGAAACTATGGTTACTCTTTCCCAAAAAGTAAAGAATGTTCTAAAGTATATAGTATAAAGTGCAAAACAGTACTTGATGCTTAGCAATAGTCTTATCCTTAGATTTTTGTAAGGGAATTGTTATGGTCTTAATTTCTACCTCATTTGGTTTGTTGAACTGTAGTATACTTAGGCTTCCAGTGAGACGTTGAGTCTAATTGAGTTATTTGAGAAGGTTATTGGAATGGTAAAGTGCTGTACGTGCGGTTTTTTTAACTGGCTCTCTGGGTGGACTTCAGTCCCAGCGTCTTTTTAAAGTATGTCGCTATCAAAGCTATGTAAGATGACATTTAGCACATACAGTATTAGTGCTGGTAAGGTGAGGATGAATTTTTTCATAATATTTCAGAACCATAACATTGCACAGTGAAACTAAGAACTCCTGTGGCATAATTATAAACCAAAGTGGACATCATTGGCTATATTATACAATTTGGGCACTACTGATTTGAAGGATTATTATTCTGAGCTAATTCTTATAAATGTAGCAAATTATTATTGCCAAGCATCAGTTTAAAGTTTCCGTTCCACTTTATTGAGCTCTGTAGCAAATAAACTTTAGTCAATATGCTGTTTCATATGCGGTCACTGAAAAATTATTAATGAGTCAAATCTATCCACATTGGCCCTGACAAGCTAATTACAAGATAATAAGCTAATTAAATAGTTGCTTAATGTAGTCAGTGAGTTTTTTTCCTTTGCCACCCCATCTGCTGTCCTTTCTAATGGGCATCGGGATATGACATCATATCCTGGAGCTCCACTTTTAAAGGAAGCACAGTGCGAAAGCCTTCAATAGTGTTACTGGTCTGGTTGGGGAGATCAGTGAACTCGGTTTTTACCAGCCCTTTGACTAGAGGCGTTACAGGGAACTTGATTGCCCAATCAGCTCCCAGTCATGTGGCAGAGGATCTGCCGCTCCCTGGACCTGCAGTCCTAGGCTTGGGCCTGGTTGGCCTAAGCTAGAATATGCCACTGATTATAGTAGCTATGATGTTAAACGCTATTGGTGCACTTACTAAGGCCAACTTGTCCAATTTGTTAGATTGGTAGCCAAATTATAATTTGTTGGAACAACAGCATGTGTGCTGATTTCTTGAATTGTGCAGGTACACAGTGATATCTAAATTCACAATTAAATGGCAAAGTTAACAGGCCATGGAACCTGAATAATAAATGCTTACCCAGCTCAGGCATTTAACTACTGTTTCAGAACCACTGGCATGTCAAATTCTCAGTGTTTTATAGCCCAAAATTTTTAGATATTCACAGAAATTATTCAGTTTCACACTATTATTATTAGTGGTATAATGCTGCTGAATACAAATTTATTAGTACTTGGGCGCCGGCCAACTCTCTGTGTTCGTCTTCATGGGGGAAAAAAATCTTCATATTCCACAAATATTCACCTGTTCCTGTGTTCAGTTGGGGGAATATTCGTGTATGTTCTTCATGTTCGTTTTCCCCCTATTTTTTTCCGAAGGGGCTAACGCGGTAACGGTACGCAGCAGTTTTGGAGCCAAGATTTTAAAGCTCCATACAAGCAACTCTATTGGTCGGCGGCCTCCTCTTCCATCAGTCAATGAAGGGCGGCTGCTCTTCATTGGTTGATGTCAGACGAGCCCCCTGCCGGCGACCAATAGAGTCGCTTGCATGGACCTTTAACTCATTGTGCGATCCTTTGGATTCCCGCTCCTGTTAACCCCTGCGATGCTGCGTAGACAAGGTAGGCTACAGGGAGAAGGGACCAGGGAGATTAGTTAGAAGATTTTAACAAAGGCGTAGACGAACACGAAGATTCTTCGTATCGTGTACGTTTTGCCGCCGTTCGTTTCTTTGGTATTCGGGCTGAACAACAAAAACTCACCCTTCATGTTCGTTTTCATGTTCGCCCGAATACGAATGCACAAGTCTAGTTCTTAGTATAAGCATAATAATTATACTTACCTTATGATGGCTGCCCACAGACCCATATGTAGCCCTTTCTAATACTGTTCTTTTTTTTTTGTTTATATAGACTTAAATTTTAACTTTTGCATAAGCCAAATAATTTGTCTCTATAATGATATTACAAACTGGCAACTGGTTCTGGATCGCAAAGGTGTATGTCGTATGGTTCTAGCACCATTTCTCCAACTGTCATACTGTATATTCCAAGCTATGAGATGCATGGAGCCAGATACTTGTGGCTTCCTAAATAGAGTATGGAACCCTCATTATGAATATAGTCCATCTTGCCAGTTTCTACATGCTTTATTGTTATTGTACATTTACTATTTATCATTGTGCCAATGCATAGAGTGAGTTTGCCTGCTGTGCTGAATTCATCTGTTTAGCCGATATTGCAAATCTGGCTCATGGAAAGTCACCTGGTTGAGCTCCTATTGTGACTCTAGTTAAAAGACCTGAAAGATGATTATGGAACACACTGAACACTGTATGCTGAAAAAATCTATCCTGAGTGTTGGTCCATGGGATTTTTTTTTGCAAGATTTAATTTTGATGAGAAAGGGATACCAATGTTTTCATATTATGTTTCAATATTCTGTACACAATTTCTATATACATAAAAAATAAATCATAACCTGCTGTCTACTCTTTTTCCCAAAGTGAACAACAGCACAGAATTTTGTTTTGTATTGTTTTCTTTTGTATTTTTGTTTCTGTAATACAGACAAGTATATTTTGCAGGATATATATCAAGCAAAAAGGCATGTTCTATCTTAGTACCTCCAAATTGAACATGTCCTTACCATTCATGTTTTCCCTTGTATTGTTATTACTGGTATAATTTTAAATTTAGTGAAAGTATTTTAACTGCATTCGAATTTGGACAATTTAAAGAGGAAAATAGATTAGTGACAGATAAAGGAGCAATCTCTCTGTAGGATTAAATCATGCTGTTAAATGGCATAGAAAATGCACACTTCCACTACGTTGCATTGGCATATACAAATTACTGAACCTCATGTAATGAGTATTTGGTGTTTAATCTTAACATGATTTGTCTAACTGGCATCGGTGGATTGATAGATTTGATTTTGCTGTGCTGGTTGGGGTATGCGCTCCCTCTGAAATACACATTATATATTTAACAGTTTAAATACTTTAGATTTAGAGCCTGGTCTTTCTGAGTTTTTATTTTACAGAGTAATTATTAAATCTGTTTGGGAGTGGCACAGTACAATGTTTAAAAAAAAAATGGAATATATTTTGATACCTACTTTATCCCAATAGCAAAGTTCATTCTCTCATGATGTCATAATTCCTCTTACTTGACTGCTTAAACCCCATAATTCTGTCTGCTGCTCCATTTTATTTAAGACCAGACTGGTTTGCCTATGTTTGGTTAGTAGAATATAAAACCTGTATTCCCCATCTCATTTTTTTCCTCCTATCACTAAGTAGTCCTTGACATGGGCTGTTCTCAAGATTCACTGCACTTCTTCTCCTTTTTAGTCCTACCTTTCTAGTTTACAAGACATTTTCCAAATTATCATTTGTTGAATATCTTGTATACCCTGTCGCTTACAAAATCTAAAAATTCCCATAATCTGATAATTCTTCTATCCCTAGTCCTCATGCTGATGTCCCTAAAAACGTATTCTGATTACAATGATTAATTGGTTTAAATCTAGGCCTTGTTAAAAAGGTTTACTTATTTTGAAAGGACTCGGACTAACAGTTTGTGTAGGAAAATAATTTATAGTCACTTTAAAAATCTGCATTGCAACTATTGCTGTTTATAAAACTTTTAATATTTTGGCAAACCAAAAAAAAATCAATCTTGAATAATGCCTCTAAATCTGTGGATTTATCAGACTTCATATGTGGACTGCAACTGAACCCCGCAGAATGGCTGAGAAATCCCTACAGTACAACAATGCAGATGCTTCTCATTTATAATTAACAGTTCCTCAGTTGGAAATGGGGATAGTTTAACCCTTTTGTGTATGCTACAGACACATAATGGATAGAGGCTGACATTCTGCCTTCATTGACCCTGAGGCTGATGCACCTGGCTTTAGTTAGCCTGCCAGAATTGCATATTCAAACTTGTTATTCTAATTTTATTTGCACACTATAGCCAAAAACATTATCAGAATATTTCACTCTTAGACATGTCATTAAGATGCACATAAAAAGAAAATGGTGGAAACGTGAAAGTGAAAAGAAATGAGACAACATCATTAGAAATAAATGCATGTTACTAGATTTATAAATGCACACTATACAGTATATATATATATACTGTATACACCAATCATCCATAACATTAAGACCACCTGCCTAGTACTGTGTAGGTCCCCCTTTTGCCTCCAAAAAGCCCTGACTCATCAAGGCATGGACTCCACTAGACCTCTGAAGGTGTGCTGTTGTATCTACACATTGAACTGATTGTGTTCCTCAAACCATTCCTGAACCATTCCTGAACCTGCTAAAAGAGGCCAATGCCATCAGGGAGTACCTTGTCCATGAAATGGTGTACGTGGTTTGCAACAATGATTTAAGCAGGTGTTATGTGTCAAAGTAACATCCACATGAATGGCAGGACTCAAGATTTTCCAGCTTAAATCATCACACTGCTTCCGCCAGGTTGCCTTTTTTCCATAGTGCATCCCGGTGCTATGTGTTCTCCAGGTAAGCAACGCACACGCACCGGGCCATCCATGTGATGTAAAAGAAAATGTGATTCATCAGACCAGGCCACCTTCTTACATTGCTCTGTGGTCCAGTTCTTAAGCTACCGTGTCCATTTTAGGTACTCGGCAGTGAACAGGGGTCAGCATGGGCACCCTGACTGGTCTGAGGCTATGCAGCCCCATATGCAACAAACTGTGATGAAATGTGTGTTCTGACACCTTGCTATCAGAACCAGCATTAACTTTTTCAGCAATTTGACCACAAGGGTCAGCCTTCACCCCCCACATTCATCAATGAGCCTTGGCCACCCATGACCCTGTCGCTGTTTCACCTCTTTTCCTTCCATGGACCACTTTTGATAGGTACTGACCACTGCAGACCGGGAACACCCCACAAGAGCTGCAGTCGTCTAGAAATCACAATTCGGCCCTTGTCAAAGTTGCTCAGCTTTGATGATGAAATGTTCACTTGCTGCCTAATATATCCCACCCACTGACAGGTGCCATGATAACAAGATTATCAGTGTTAGTCACTTCACCTTCAGTGGTCATCATGTTATGGTTGATGGGTGCATATGTATATATTTTCATGGAGCTAGAGCTATCACATGTTTAGGGGTGCTCTTGAGCTGTCCGTCGGCAAATCTCCTGTGTCCAGGAGCAGATGTGATGTCAGTTTGGGACAGGACCCCTGATTATGCCGCAAGTGCCAAAAACACTAGTTACAGCTCTGATGTGTGTGTTTGGTTTCTTGGACTTGCATATTGACCGAACAACACTTGGGCATATACATTATCTCATTATCTTGTATTAAAAGAGTGTGAGACTACTGGATTTGTGTGTATATATATATATATATATATATAATAGGGATCAGGGCCGGCCCTACAATGGAGCAGAGTGGGGCAATTGCCCCAGACTTTTGAAGGGGTGGCACTTTGCCCCAATCGCTTTTTTTTTAAGTGGAGGAGAGAGAGGGACCGCCGAGTTGGTTTTCCTTACCCGCTCGGCCGCCCCTCTCTCCCTCTGCGGCGGACTCCCTGTTTTTGTTCTCGTGCTGCTGATAATGTGAGCGCCGGACAGTGACGTCAATTCCGGCGCTAAGCATACAAGCCGGCAACCGTGGCAGAGCAGGGAGACTCACCGCAGAACTGTTTAAAGGTAAGTAAAAAGGGGGGGGGGTAAGGGTACATAATGCCGTCGGCAAAGTTTAAAATGCGGCATTTTAAACTTCGCCCCAGGCGATAAATTCTTTATAAAGTATTTTTGTAATAGTTAAAATCTAATGCTCATATTTTGCTAATCCCTGTACATACAGATTATTATTAGCATTATTATTACCTAGCAGTGGTAGTTTCCACTGATTTATATATTTGTTGAAAACACAGCAAAACTAGCAAACATCAATATTAGTTTTTTTTATCACAGAATTGTAATCAAAACAGGTTGGCAGGAATAATAAAGAGTGAGATACCGCATTGAATTGCTCGGAAATTAAACTGTTTGCTTTCCTTTTGAAAGACTGTTATACTATTCATTTGTATACCACTGTATATTAAGTGCTTGCAATGGGAGCGAATATAATACTGAGTTAATTATCCATCACATTCTATTCTTCTGAATGAAAGCTGATGTACTGCCATGCTGTCAGTTACCCGTCCCCTGAGTTTAATGATAAAGGGCTCCTTAGCAATGCCTGCATTCTGAGAACACTTATATTCAATTATAGTTTTGTACCTGTCCATCATAACAAAAATATTAAACTTTATGTCTAAGGATAAGTCGTTTCCTGCCACGATATCAATCCTGTCCGTAGACTCTCTAGCCAAGGTTCACCGGGTCATTAAATGAATTGATTAAATAATCTGTCACTTCACTAAATTTAGCTCATTATACGTAGTAACCGTATGTAATGGAGTATACTGATACACAATATATGAACTAGAAACACACTCCATAAATATAGTGCATGAAGCAATAATTCTGATTGGTTCGTGCAGCCTTACCCCGTGCATTAATGTATAGAAGTTGGTCCAGTACCTTACAGGGGTGCAATGGAATCCTCCACAGTGTATGGGAGGATGTGTGCATAATAGGTCTAAATGTATGGAAACTACATGGTTGCATTCATGTTGGGGCAAGAAAGGGGCTTCTTGTCTATGGAGATGAATTTTAGCTGTAAAGGTTTTCCCCCTAGTGTCTTTGATCTGAGCTTTGCGGAATGGCATATATACACCAAATGTTTCTAATGTAGAAACTATGAGAAACAAGTAGATATTTTACATTCAATTTTATTTAAGTATATTGGCTTACTACAAATTGTTATCATATATATATATATATATATTATATATATATATATATAATATATATATATATATTCGTTGCCAACGAATTTCATTATCGATTATTATCGATTTTATCGATTAGTTGTTGCAGCCCTAAACTAATCGCAGGATCAGCAAATGAAAATCCCAAAAAGGAATCCTGTTAATTCCACACCACATTGCAGTCATCACCTCTGTAAGCACTTACTGCGAAGAAAGACTTTCTGGATTTTGTTTTACTTTTATGTTGATGTAGATATAGTCTGACCATATTTTGTTGCTAAAGGAGAAGATTTAAGGACCATTTCTTTGAGTACATGAGACAAGGTGTAAAGATTGATCTTAGTTCCAGAACTGGTTGGCAGAAGACAATGGAGATGGACATTCTGGATAAGAGAAAAGCTTACCGAGATAAAACCAGGGTTCATGTTTTATTCACATATACAAAGAAATCAAGAATTATTATCTATTAGCAACTTTTATTTAATGAAAAAATTAATCATGTCCAAAAAAAATAAAATATATATATTATATATATATATATATATAGTATTTTATATATATATATTATATATATATTCAATGGATTTGAAATTCAATATTTTAAAATAACTTTTTTTTTTTACCAAATTTTGTACTCGCTTAAGTGACATTAAAATAGAGCTATCGTAAGTAATACATTTCTCTAAGCTCTGATATTTCAATGCTTTAAAAAATGCACTTCTGCTTGAAGCAGATTGCAAACCAGATGCACACTTTTTATGCTCTTACCCTGTCATTACCTTCAGTAACCAAATGTTTTATGTCTTGCTTTATTATCGCATGAAAAACAAATGAAACGGAATATAGCCCTATCATAATGATTCAGTGTTTCTGAATTGTTCTTATGGGTATTTGCCTCCAACATATTTTTTAATTATGTAAAGGAAAAAAGGGGGGAGATTGTCAATAATGAGAGCGAGAGTGGGAATGAACTGAGTACATTGCCTCTGTTTATTAACAAGGTCTGTGTATAAAGATTTTTTTTTCTTTAAAAAATATTTTATTTGGCTAAAATTCAACGGTTGGATGCACATGTAACTGTATTCTGTTGTCTACAAAAAAAAATGTTGGTATGGACAGAAGGCATTGATTTAACCTTATCAGTGCTGCACAAGTTGTCTTTCCACACTTCCTCATAAAAGGGTTGTTGAATCAGCACTTCTAAGGATGAATACCTTGGCACAAGTATCCAGATGCTTAATGAAATACAAAGATGATTAAATACAATTTCCAAATAACTGCTTTTTGTTTTGTGTTCGTTACTTTAGCATATGCTGGTAAAAGGAGCGATGTGTGCCGCTTGTACAGGTTATACGCTATTTATCATTGTTTTTATAGACCAACACCAAGTTCCAAGACCATATTCCACAGGGAGTCTTAAATATACTAATATTTAGAAATCCAATCAAGACCATACTTGCATTTAGAAAAGTTGGTAACATTACACTCGTAAGAACCTAAGAGGTCGACTACAAGACTAAGATCCAGATCCCCTGCAGCGGCAGGGGACCTGGATCCTCCTCTCTGGCAGCCGGTGAACGTCTGCACGATGCGCGCAGACAACCTCTGATGCTGCCGGGGCTTCTGCCAGGGCTTCTATGACGGAGCACCGTCGGGGGGGGCAGAGTGGCATATAGGGGGTACAAGGCATATCTGGGGAGCAGAGTGGCATATGGGGAGGTATAAGGTATATCTTGAAAGCCGAGTGGCATATAGGGGGGTATAAGCATTATCTGGCGGGGCAGAGTGGCAATTCAGAGTGGCAGAGTGGCAATAGGGGGTATAAGGCATTACTGGCAGCAGGAGTGGCATATAGGGGGTTATAAGGCATATCTGGGGCGAGAGTGCATTATAGGGGGTATAAGGCATATCAGGGGAGGCAGAGTAGCATATCCGAGAGGCAGAATGGCATATAGGGGGGAAAAAGGCATATCAGGGAGGCAGAGTAGCAAGCCATGGGACAGATATGCATAACTGAGGGGCATGTTGGCAAATAAAAGGAAATAAAAACAAAAAATGCATTTCTTATTAAATATGAAAAAAATAGTTTACATGTGAATTACTATTTACTAATAAAACTTTTTCTTATAGGGTCGTCTTATATTCAGGCTTTTTCTTTTCTAAATTAATATTCAAATGTTGGGGGTCGTCTTATAATCAGGGTTATCTTATAATCGAGCAAATACGGTACATGATAAGTCCCATTTTTTTAGCAATGTCATGATAATGTTACTCACTACAACTGAAATACATTTGCACAATTATAATGATTTTTGTACCAAATATCCAATTCAGTTCCTTATTCCTTAAAGATGGTTTTCCCAGTCATGGTCAATGTTGCTTGGTGTTACTGGGCTACTGTTACAATCTCTTCTTAGATTGTTTAAATATATGATTGCATTTAGCTTTTAACCAAAATCAGATATTCTGTTTCCACACTTCTCAATAAAAAGATTTATTATTAGAAACTGGATTAAAGACTGAAGAACATGTATTGGTCAAGCATGACATTGTTGATCAATGGCTTAAGAAGAAATGTTCTGCATTATTTGTTTTTTAAATGTAGACTGAACCGCTAGAAAGAGTGTAGCTATTAACATGTAATCATGGAGCGTGTAGCTTTCTATAGCCAATGGCTTTTTTCAGCTAAAATAATTTCATTAAAAAATCTGACAGAAAAAATAAAAAACAAGGGTAATTAGAACAAGATGGTAGAGGAACTCTTAAATTGATTTGTAATTTAAACATGATTGTAATTACTAGATAAACATGTTTCTATTGCAAAATTAAAAACTCAAATTGTGTGCACACAATATAAATACTAACTTGATAATGTATGTGAATGTGAAAAAAACAATACTTTAACTACATAAAAAACTCTTCTTCATTTTTTTTTGTTATACCTTTTAACAAACATATTAATAAAAGTTATGTTTTAGGGTGGGGTTATAATAAGGGTATTTTTGATCCCGGGAACGGGTTTGGTTTGTTTTTAGCTGTAACTTACCCTTGTCCACGCTGGGGCATTATTTTGGAATTGTGTCTTCTTCATTTACTCCTCAGATATATGTAAAAAAGCAAGATTTATCAAGCAAAATGACCTCTTACCAAAATTGTGTGAGATATACCATAGGTAAATCCACATTTACAATATTTTCCAATTTGTGCCCCCCCCCATCATGATTGACAGCATTGCTTAGTAGCAACATCTAGTACCAATCTGGAATGGAATTCATCACCTATTTAGAGCTTCAATGTTCAGTGACACATTTACATTACAAAGCACCTTAGCCAAGCATTTTTTGTAGCACATGAATACGGATTTGCGTTGTTAACCAATAGTGTGTTTACTGCTGTCAACGAGTAGTGCCTTTCTAGTATGAGTGCATTTTCCATGTTCTACAGTAGCTCAAATAAATCAACATGATTGAGAGTTGCTTTACTCTGGTGTGAAGTTGTAGTTTTAATCCTGCAATTTATTGTTGAAATCTGCAACTCATTTACATTAAAAGGATACTCCAGCCATCATATGTACTTTAAATGTTCATGTTGTCTGTTTTGCAAATGCAGTGATAGTATACGGCCCCTTTAACGCAATCAGTAAATGCATATTCTACTTACTCAAATAATTCATGTGACTTCACAGATATTGTTGTCTTCTTTGTTCATTATCTGGCGTTCTGACACTTTGGCATCAGGAAAATAGCGATTAACCCATAAGAGTTCATAAGAAACTCTTGCTTAATGAGACCTAGCGATATAAGATTCACCTTGCTTACAAAACCTTATCGGGGCCAAGGTGAAGATCTAGGGTTTGTGCTAGTTCTCTTCTAGAGAGGAATTACAATATCTGGTACAGGTGTAATCTAAAAGAAGTTACAGTAGTTGATGCAGTTAATTAATACAATGTGTATTCTTCTTCCCTGATACAAATTCACTCACACTATTATTTAATACTTGCATTCTTATAAATGTTTAACTAAGAACATTTGAATCATGATATTAATCCTCCTGGTACACACTGTTTATAAAACGTGCACATTATTATTATTTTTTTTTTTTAAAGATTAAACATTTAAATGGACTCCAACAAAGCCTGTATTATATTTGTTTAAATCATTGTTGTCCAGGACATCACCTGCTAGCTAATCCCTGTTTTATTATAAAACCTTTGGCTGTGCTTCTGTCGTACAATCCAGGCACCAGTGAATTATGTGTATGGCGGGATCACTGTCAATGTAGGACAAAAACAACAAGTTTCAATCTGATCGACTAATACATAGTTTTTGATATGTATAACATGTATGGACACAGTGACTTGAGGTCTAAAGAGGCAGTAGATGGAAAGTCTGGTCCAAGCGGTATTTGCACTTTGGCTCGTACTTATTATTATTATTATTAGTACTAAGTTGCTTGAAAAACTATAGGTGATGCATGACTGCAAAGACAGAGAAACTATGTACATTCTTCATCCCTGAACCCCTATAAAGACATTGATTGGAAGTATGTACTTTCCGTTATTACAGAGTGGTGGGCAAATAGTGAGGGATCGCCGTATCTCAGATGCACAGATCTACATAATGCAATGTGAATACACTGGATAGATAAGTATGCAGTGATACTGTGGAACACTGTGCTATAGCAGCAGTTCTTGGATACTACAGGATGTGGAGCAGTCAACATAGAAACCAATGGGATCTTCCAGCTAAATGCTTCTCGTGTAGTTCTCTGGCTATTCTGCCTTGATAGATGTGGCTGATTAAAGGCACTGTTCCACCGCTAATGCCGAGTTTAGAACTTGCTGCATTGGAACAGCAGAATCTCCATATGCGTTTCCCCTGATTTCCCTGTGCAGTTCAGTTGAACACATGCCACGCGTATAATATACAGTACTTACGCCAGTCATGTCCAGAACTGACTCTTGGAATGCTGCAGGTGTGGATCTGTTCAGACCTCCCAGCATGGAAAGAGCTCCTACTAATTTAAATGAGAGCCCTTTCCTTCCACTCATTGGCTCCTTCAAGCAACCAATCAGTGGCAATAATCATCAGACCATGGAGGGCCACTGCAGATTTTATCTCGGGTCCCAGGGGTTTTGGTACCTCAAAGCCCAAAAATTTAGGATGAGAACTTTAGTAAAAACTAGTGAAAATTAGAAAAAAATCCCTAATTTTTTATATATTTTCCCCTCTGAATCCTCACAAAATTAGGTAAAGTGACTGAAAATCCCCTCCAAGTTTATCAATGCAGGTGTCCTGGTTTCAGAAATACCTGATTTATATAGAATTTCCATCTTAACCACTAAAAGATCGACCGCCAGAGACATTCTACCAATAATATAACCAACTAAATCAAAAACCCTATAGCATAATCAGTAGGTTCATAAAGTAACATTGATATGCGCTATTAAGCTGGATAGCTCTGAACAGCCCATGTATTAACCGGGGCTGTTCAGCATCTGATAAGCCGAATTAATCAAACTGCACTAAAATTGGCACCTTTGGCAAATATTATTATTGTTTTATATAGCCATCAGATGCCGCAGAGCTGAGTTCTTTTTCTTCTGTACCCTATCCCTACCCCCCTTTACAATTTTTTGAAAACTACAATTAAATTTGATTTTGAAAAAAAAAGGCTGTGAAAAATTCTCGTTATTGTTTAACCTTTTATATATTTGTAAGCACATATTAAAAGAAAGAATGAATACATAATCTGCTCAGAAACTGGGATTCAAAATAGTGGTTTCTTTACTGAAGTATAAATATTTGGGTTTTTTTTCCTTTTCTTAAGGAGGTAGTTTAGAATAAAACGTATCTTCCCAAAATAATGCACTACAGCAGTTATGGGGAATCTGATGGTTTTCTCTAAATATGCATGGATCCGTATCCTGCTAGTTCCTTAATAAAAAAAAAGGTTTTCCAGAAATTACAATAACATATAATTTCCATGAAATAGATAAAAATATATATTTTAAATCCCTGTGTATAATCTTATGTTTCATGCATCAATATGCTAATGCTTATGCAATCCTGTATTCTCAAAATGTTGCTCATCATGCAAAGCTATAAATCTGTGGCTATCGATGCATTTAAAAAAAAATTGTTGATATTTCCCAAGGTGGATTTATTTGGTCTAAAACATGTAAATTGCATTTCCCCGTAATGGTGCAATTTAAAATCCTCTAGTAAATTTAATTCAACAGCAAGGTAGAAACTCATCGTTTCTGATTAAAATGAAGAGGTGTCTTTTTTCCTTTGTGGAAAGTGAAGTAAGAGAAAAAATATAATGACTGATAGCTGGCCTCAAGGGCCACAAAGAATCATTTCTTCATTGATTCCATTTGCAGAACTGCCCTGGAGCCTGCCTGCGCATATGAGTTCACTAATGTGGTGTTGCACTGCTTACCGGAGCGGCCTTGCATAATAGTATGAGTTATTAAAAAGTTGTGAAAGCCAGACACTTCTACCTGCTAACTAAATAGAGTTATAAATGTATCCTTTATAAACTTGCAATCAAAAAACGTTTCGAAGCAGACAGAAATGTTCTTGGTGCCCCCTTTGCAAATGCATTGGGAAATTATGAAGTTCAGGTGCTCTGGAGCTGCAGCTTCCCTTTAAGATACGTAATATTTTTCTCTTTAATGTCAAATAAAAGTTTTATATATTGTGCAAATGTTACTGGACAATTACAAACAGGGTATATTTTTCCAGAATCTTTCATAATAACGATGGCCTTAATATCTTGCAAGCTGTAAGAACATACATCATTGAATGGGAGACATGAAAGGCTATTGCTCTGCAGTTGGATGATTATTTACATAAGTAAATTAGACATAAAATTCATTATTTTTCACCCAGTTATAAATAGACTGGAAATGCCACAATGTAAAGGTTAGTGAATTAAACTTGTAGGAGACCTAAATTGGAAATATTAGCCGCTGTTTCAATAGAAGCAGAGTGTTTATCACGTTACTCCTTATCCTGAAAGGGACCTTAATAATACTTGGGCCCCTAGTATGTACAGTATGTGCCAATCGGCATCCCATTTGTGTCTGGCAGTATGAAACCATGTGGTGCTCTGCCAGCAGAATCTCTCATTCCCGACCCACATCCCAATATCCTGCTTCAATAATAGCTAAATTCTTAAATCCAGACTACGTTATAGAAAACCCTTACGAAAAATTACTGCTGTTTTTTTTGAAGTAATACTGCACTTTGTTACATGTAGAAGAATGCAGTTTTTTGGACACGAAAAAACTGCAATACTGCACTTTTACTGCAGTATTACTGCACTTTTACTGCAGTATTACTGCACCTTTACTGCAGTATTACTGCACTTT
>VKOC01046802.1:0-109402 GCA_009364415.1 Spea multiplicata | reverse complement strand
CTGGAAGTGCCTCCTTGCTGGTCTCTGCATTCGGTGCCTTTCTTCCTTTTAGAGAGTGTGTTGCCAGAGTTTCTCGTCCAAATATGACGAAGAAAAGCTCATTTGTAAATTTTTTAAAATCACGGGTGTTGATTTTTTCTAATTGGCTCTTCTTGATTTTCACTCCCTCTCCCAAACTGATGTAATCGATTACCTAAAAGGGATTAAAAAACAGTCATTTTTATGGAAGTTTGACCACCACAGTGACAGATTTTAGGCTGCTAAAACATGTATAACAAAATGGCTCAGAAGTGCTCTTTAGTAGGTCTGCACCAATACTAGTGTCAGTACCAATACCGAGATTTTGTACAAATGCTCAGATACTTATGACCAATTCCGCTGCCTCTTCCTCCACGGCGGAGGTATCCTAAACCGCACTCTCACAGATGGTGCACACTGGGATCAGTGAGTTCCCAGAATGCACCGGCCTCTGAGTTCCCAGAATGCACCGGCCTCTTACTGAATGCTGCTATGTAGCCTCTGTATGTGCCTCAACGGGCTTCCAATAACTGTACGAAAGCTCCATGCAGAATCAAGTATTCAGACAGGATTACAATAACTGTATAATTGGGACCCACTTACTTGCCCACTTCCTTGAGAAGTGCATGGTTCTTCACTTTGTGTATCAATGTCCTCAGAATATGAGTTCTGCAGTGTGTCAGGCCTCTGCTTTGAGCCGCACACTTTCTTTATTTCTCCTACTGTACACTTTAGATCCTGTACTACAGCATGCATTTCTGGAAAAACAAAGCAGAGACACACATAATCACAATTAAATACTGTACAGTGCCCTCCAGAAATATTGGCATGCTTTATCCTTTTGTTCTTTTATTCAAAATATTTTAAAAAATCTAACCTTTAATTAAAAATGGAAAAAAAAACATTTTCCACTGAAATTATATGTATTTCATAATTATTGTCACCCCTTCATTTAATACTTTGTGTAACTCCATTTGTAACATCTGAGTCTTCACCTATAAGTATGGGATAATCCACAGCTAGTGGTGCATTACATGATTTTAATGCATGGGCTGGAGGCAAAGAACCAGCTGATGCAAAGTGGCTTAGCTCCGTTGAGTGCATTAAAATCGTGTGATGCACACCTAGCCATGATTTTCCCGCTTATACTATGGTCACTTTTCAGCATTGACAAGTGAAGACTGTCTTTTATGTTTGTTGTGCAAAACTTGACTGGAAGGATAGAATGAATGAATGGTTAATCATCGTAGTTATTTTGGCTACAGGAGGGTACTATATATTAAATACAGGAGATATTATGTATCTTAAAGAAAATACAAGAGTAGTCAAAGAGACCACTATCCCTGGCAATGACATGTGAGATGTTTAATCATTTTGTGATGATAATTCTTCAGTAGAGAACTGATGTTAAGATTTGAGAACAATTGCTGTGGTAGAACTAGGTTTCATTACCCCTTTCCACTCCCTTAGTTCTTTCTCTGCTTTTTTCCTGTAGCTCTGCTCATATTTAACATCTTCCTTTAACTCTTTGATTTCTTTTTTTAACTCGTCGACCTCTTCAGCCATGTCCGAACTCCCAGATGGCTGAGGACTTGGTATGCTTGATTCCTCCAACTCTCTCACAGGTCTTGGTTCCTGAAGTATAACATCAGTTAAAATATATTCTAAACTATTATAATGAAAGATAAAATAAAAAAAGTAGCGTACTGCTCACCATTTGAGAGCAGCTTTGTTTCACTGCTGCCATTATCTTTTGTTGAATACTATTTTTAGTCTTCTTTTTTTTTGTTCTTACAGTTGCATTTTCCTGAAAACAGCATCACACAATTAAAAAAAGTATTCCAGAAAAATGTGCTTTTCTGCACATTAAGGTCAAACTATTAAACATAAATGCTTTACTGTGCAGTGAAAAAAGAAAATCTTGATTTCTTCTGTTTTTGTGTATATCTAATACTAAAATTTATCAGATATGCCAAAAATTTTTACATAAAATAAAGGAAAGTACAATTATCATTGTGTTTATTCAGATTGTCTTTGTTTTATGCTATTTTGTTTAAAGATCTAAACCAATTTAGTATTTAAATATACAGGACTGTAGGCCTAAAAGTAACTGGAATTGTTGATCTTTATTAAATACTAACTAAAATCAGTTGACATTTGTGACTAGCTAAAATGTGAGCGAGCACTTAATGTGTTTACCATGTCCATTAAAGAAGTCTCGTCAACATCTGCTGAGTTCCTTTTCACTTTCTCTCTTCTCCCCTTTCCTAATGCTTCCTCTGTTGCAAAGAGGGGTATACTGTCCAAGGGACACACCTTTTCAATTTTGTTCCTCAGATCAATTAGGGGTTGACGCTCTCCTAGAAAAACAAACACATACACAGTAAATTCAGTGCAATTTTGTTTATTCTATTATTATAAATGGTGAGTTTTCACTTATATTTGTTGGGCTTCAATAACAGCATACATTTGACTACACACAGAGTTGCTAACTGGCTGGAGTGATATTTTAAATGTTGAAAAGTGTGACTGATTCACAATACAACATTTAAAATTATTACTATCTTTTTATTGCAAAGAATGATCATTTTAAAACTGGTAAGTTAGATAACAGTGAATTTATCACCTCTCATTAACAAAATTAAATTAGTTATTTTGTCTGTGAGGCTGAAGTTGTGTGTATGTTGATCAGCCCTCGTGCATCACTGTGCATGTGCAGCAACAGCACCGCGAGCACTAACCTGCTACAAATCAGTAGGAAACTCTCATTTGCTAAACTGGGTTTGAATAAGATATCTGTAGTCTTTTTACATTTTTCGTAAATTCTAACTAAAGGTATGAGCACATTAGACATACTAACCGCTAAACTGGATGACTCGACAAGGCCACCGCTCCGGCTCGCCTGAGAAACTTTTCTTCCAAAAAACATATAATTCTTCTCTTTTGTCCCACTTGTGAATGGCCTTGGGGTGTAGTTTTTTCATGTCTTTGTGTTTTAATTGTGATACTTCACATATATGGACAGTGTTGTCAGTGAAGAAATCAACCAAAACGTATTTTATATCCATCCTGTTTTGCGCCAAACTATATGGGTTAAAATAACAAAATGCCCTGTTATAAAGCAGATTGCAAATAACATTAAAGATCAAAAGTTCACTGAAACAGCTGCGAATAAAGAAATTATACATTTTATACAGACAGGCCATACATTCGATCTCTGGAAACTCACACTACACCACTAGAACCCTTGATCAAGCCTTTTGCTCACACATTTCTCTGACCACTCTGCTACATACACCAGTGGGCTTGCTCCCAAGAGAGGCAAAAGCAAACCCCCTGCTATACAGTAGAATCTGAGCATGGCAACTAATTAGACCACGAATTAACTTATCCTGCCAAAAATCGATCTTTTTGCCTTTCTTGAGAAACCTGTAATTTCAAAATGGCCAGACAGGACACCCATTCACACGATGGGCAGATAAGGGAGTGACTGACATAAGACACCTTTTGAATCAAAACACAAAGACCATCCTATCCATTGAAAATACTCAGACTTGAACAGAACCGGACTGGCCCACCGGGATACCGGGGTAAATTGCATTGGCCAACTTCAAAGATACCCAAAATAGCACAAGGGGGGAAGAATTGCCAGATTTGGAAAAATGCTTTGAAATAGCAAAATGCTACCTGTACTTATTGCCCCATAACGTGCAGAAAAAAAGCAAAAAAACATTGGGTATTTCTAAACTGAGGACAATGTAAGAATTATTAGGGTTTTTTTCATTAGCTTTTATAGATGAGTAAAAAAAAAAAAGTAAAAGTTAGAAAAGTCATTTTTTTCTAAATTTTTCACCATATTTTATACTTTTTTATAGTAAATAATATGATACAATCAAATCAATGTAATCTAAAGAAAGTCCTTCTTGTCCTGAAAAAACAATATATAACTTGTGTGGGTTCAGTAAAAGGGAAAAAATATTTTTTTTTATTGTGTACATTGAGGCTGACATGCAGATCAGAGGGGTAAGATCCAGGATAATAAGACACTGCAGCACTTTACATGAATTCGATACAGATCTCAGTGTTATGTTCCATATCAAGAGATATAAGCTAATTAGTCTGAAGATCTGATGATTCTTCCTTGCTGTTTAAAATAATGTTAATATCATATTTTAATAAAGGATCACCGGAGCTGCTTATAAATATGAACTCCACTCTGTAGCAACAATAAATATTCAAAAAGCTCTCTATGAGAGAGACAGGGTAAACAGAGGAGTAGATAAAAGTGTATTACCATCAATAATGAATATGAAAATGTATCCAGTGAGTACCTACTCCTCTGTTTCCCCTGTCTCTCTCATTGAGAGCTTTTTGAATATTATATTTTAAAGCAGTGAAGGACTGTCAGTAAGGTTTCAATCTTTATTTATGACTATATCTGCATGACTTTAAACAGCAAGGAAGGATCGTCAGACTCTCTGACGATCAGATAGTAGCACTGCAAAATGAGGCTAACAGCAGCTGTAGCGTTACCATCATGTATGTATTGTTTGTAAAATGTGCCTAAAATCAGACAGCTGCTGGACAGGGCTAGATTATGAGGATCATTGGCCTAGTACTGAGGATTTTGATGGGCCTATTAAATTGCAATGCCTATAATTCACATACACCCCTAATAAAAAATAAATAAATTATACGCTCGCATTTATATATATATATAAATTTCTTTAACGCCCCCCCGCCTCAGGCCTTACGTGCTGCGTGGGTCATAATGAGTGGGACAACATATACATTCACACCCATTATCCAGATACACACACCAGCATTACAAGCCTCCAAAGAAAAAAATCACGCCTCACCACAATCCCCTCAGCACAATCCCCTCAGCACAATCCTCTCACGACTACCTGAATTCCAATATGCCCAAAGCCCCTATACTATTCCACTATAGTCCCATAATATCAGGCCACCAAAACACATTGTTTCTGTATCCCCTGCCCCCCCCAAAAAAAGTTTTAAAAAAAACATATAAATACCTAATAGTATGGTGCACACACCAGGAAATTCTACAAGAACTGGAACACAGACAAGCATACAAGCAAGAGGACAGCCCATCAGGGTCCTTCCAATGCTTTTCACATGCTGAGCCACAGTACATATTTTGTGTAACTGGTGGGATATATCCCCATTCCCCCCCACACACATAATATCCTGGTGTCCATAAGTCCCTGGTATCCTCCCCCAAAAGAAAACAAAAAAGCATATGCATACCTAATAGTTTAGTGCACTCACACCAGCTCCCTGTGGGTGGACTGAACACTGCTTTTCAGGAAGGGAGGGAAGAAAATCTGCAACAGGAGCAAACATGCAAACTGAGGACAGCCCATTGGAGAATTTGTTCCTATGCTCTTTGCCTGGTTACAGGAACCGCGGGAGGGGGAATAGAAGGGAGAAAGACTTCATTGGCTGTGCTGAAGGGAAGATTAGTAACTGTCTACTTATTGGAAAGTGTGTTCCCGCTGGACTGGGAAGAAAGTTTTATTGGCTGGGAGCTGAATTTTACCCTGACAACTAGTGTCAGATTGCTGGTGTTCTGTAAGGATATTTGTCCTTAATGCTGCATGTATGTATGTTAAGGCATCACACAAAGTAAAAAATTGTGCTTCCATATTTTGTATGTATAATTATTTCCAAACACTATATTAAATATATTATATCTTGAATTTATCTTTAGAGAAGAAACAAGTGTTATTCCAAGTAAGCCACTCCCCTTAATTATAATTTATATATTATAGTTCAGATTTTAGGGCTCATTTTTTAAATTTGTTAAAATATCAGTGCATAAAACATTATTATGTATTATCATGAATTAATTCTCCTCTAAAAAAAAAAACTTAATTGGTATGGTATAGGTAACTTTTATATGAAAGCTATGTAATGACCATATAGCAGTAAATAGAACAGTGTGTGTTAGGGGTGTTATTCAATAAAGAGTTAATGGTAGTGGAATGTCAGAATTACAAGAATTGCAAAATCTAGGAAAAAATAGCCAAGCTGCTTTATCAGTCACTGAGCCGGTGGAGAGATCAGGAAGATCTCTCTGTGACACCGGTCCAGTGCTGCTGAGTGCTGCCTATAGTCAGAGAAGAGACAAGCACAGTGAGCTTGTTAATCATGGACCCACTAGTAAGTGGGGGAGAATGGACATGAAATAGGGGGTGGACATGAAACTTTATTTACATTTAGTATCTACTGTATACTACCTGTTACATGTACAATATTTGTACACTGCAACACTTTGTCCCCTATACGTCTATAAAACTGAGTTTTATTGTTGCGGAGCCCGTGATTCACTCATTCACTGCATATTACTGTGAGTTATATTGCCGCGGACATAAATATATATCTCTATCTCTCTATATATATATAATATATATATATACACGCGCACGTTTGTATGTCAGTAATGGGAGTTGTATTCTGGCACATATAAATATATAGTATAAGGCATTTCGGGAGGCAGAGTGGCACATAGGGGGTCAAAAGGCATATCATGGGACACAGTGGCATATAGATGGTTAAAAGGCATATCATGGGGCACAGTGGCATATAGGGGGTATAATGCATTTCTGGGGCAGAGTAACAAGCCCGGTTGGAAAAAAAAGGAAATAAAAACAAAATATTTTTCTCAATCATAGCTTTTATTAAAAAAAATAGTTCACATAGTTTACATGAATTAACACTTACTGATATAGGATACTTTTTCCTATAGGATCGTCTTATATTCAGGCTTTTTCTTTTTTTCATAAATTAATATTCAGATTTTGGGGGGTCGTCTTATAATCAGGGTTGTCTTATAATTGAGCAAATGCAGTAATGGGGATGTCCCCCAGTCCCCATGGAATCTGGGGGTATTCCCTTCCCTAAATCACCCTCACGGGGGTGTCGGGGGTGATTTAAGTGAAATTACCCTGCTCAGGGCTACTAAAAGAATAGGGTCATCACTCCGGGGTGTCCCCATTCTTAAATCATCAACCCGCAGTATATAAAATGTAAAAAACAATATTTCTTAAACATTGAGGGGGTCTTCGTAACAAGGGGGACACACCAATTGGGGACTATGACCCGCCCACAGACCTATGCCCCCCATATTTAACATATTTAGGGGGGGTTGGAGGCATTAAAGTAATATATATACTGTTTATACTTCATTATACTGCAAACCTACAGTTGTACTTCAATATACTGCAGTTTTAGTATGTTTCTACTTCAATGTACCGCAGTTTTACTTCAATATATTGCAAACCTAGAGTTGTACTTCAATGTACTGCAGTTTTACTGCATTTGTACTTGAATGTACTGCAGTTTTACTTCAATATATTGCAAACCTAAAGTTGTACTTCAATGTACTGCAGTTTTACTGCATTTGTACTTCAATTTACTGCAGTTTTACTGCAGTTTTACTGCAGTTACTGCAGTTTTTTTTTGTAAGGGAACGAGTATTACGAGTATTAAGCGTTATGTCATGACACGCATTTATCTCTCTCCTTGGCGTGCTACATAATTATTGCATGTACAATTAAATGTTAAATGTCTAGTAATTATATACACACAAATTGCTGGGGGCTATGAAATTACATAAAATCTAAGAAATGAAGGAGCCATATCCTACAATAATCAAACTATAAGTCACAGGGCCCGCATTTCCCACCCCTAGTTACCCCTCTGTATTAGATGAAGTTTCACAGATGTTCACATTGTCATCACACAAGAAACCGTCGAGGGACTGCCTGGTGGTGAGCACAATTAAGGTGTTTTGCCTTCTAAAATGGCGTCCAGGCAGGCCCAGTTTCTCTTATTACTTACCTTTTTACTTACAGTTTCTCTTATTACTTACCTTTTTGCTTTGTTGGACACCCACCCACCCCATCGTGAGAGACGTCAAATGCTCCACAGACAACTCTCTTGTCAGTGGTAATGCAGTCTTTCCTCCTCCCAAGGATAACAGCAAACACCCTTTACAGTTCGGTTCAGGCCAGAAATGGGCACTGATTTTGTGGTTGGGCCTGGCAATGGGGCGCAGACATACCCTTTCGGCGGTGGTTGTATCGGTCAATGGCAAGCGCTGATTTTGTGGTCAGGCTTGTCTTCGGGGCTGAGTGGGGCTTTTGCCCAGAGGCAAGCCATGGTGCAGATGGGAAGGACCATTCGGATGGGTGGGGTGGCCCAGCTAACTATTTTTTTCCTTGGGAAGGGGTGAATGGCTAGTTCTGCTCCTAGCCTGCCCCTTGAGCCCACATGTCACACCAGATGCTGGATGGTTGCACGGTGGCCAAGCAGCTGATATGGAGTGCCGCATTAGTCAGGGGGACTCCATACCTCAGTTTTTTTCTATATTGTAAATAATAAACCAGATTTAATTTTCCATAATCTTATGTTTCTTGGTTAATTGTTATTGATGGATTTTTAGGTTATAAGTAAGAGCATAGGGGGCATATGCAGGGCCGGACTGGGACTGAAAAGCAGCCCTGGAAACATTTGGAGAGCAAACCCATATAGTTTATCTCCCGGTCGAGCTCTTATACCCACACTCACCCCATATACACACCCGAGTCACACTATTTGCCGTACAAATAACTATAAAACATTCTTTTTATCACATTATTTGTATTAAAATACCAGAAAGCAAAAGTGTTAAAAGGCCCTAATAAATGAAATAAATTACACAGAATGGAATCAAAACATTTACTACTGCAAACATTTTTAGTCAGTGACAGGACATCTGGTGCTCCAGCAGTCTGAGTGTGAGGGGGCGGAGCTTTCACCCCTCACGCTCCTCCCATCACTATGCGGCCATCAGATTAATGGAAATTGAATCTAAATGGCCACTGAGTGCTGATGCTGCCGGCCGGCGCTGCTTTAATACTTTAATAAAAAAAGAATTGAAGTAGCGCCGGCCGCAGCGGCCGTTTAGATTTCGGGCAGCCGCCCAGCCTACGGAGCTGCCGGCCCACCGGGAAATTTCCTGGTATCCCGGTGGGCCAGTCCGGCCCTGGGCATATGTATAGTCTCTGTCTTTTTTATATATATATATATTCATCTCCCCGCTTGGCCTGTAGTGTGACAAGCTCTCATTTATTTTATCAGCTGTGACTTTTTCACCTCTCATCTTTCATCTTAAGGTAAACAGAGAACCCTCTCCACACACAATGTACTATTGTGTACTGATCACAACCCCCCCCATCCTTCTTTTTCACTTTTGAGTTGACAGCTATACCTATCAAGTAAAATAAAACCAAAAAAAAAACAACATACCGTGACTAAAGTGAAATTTTTTAAAGAGATAGTATGATTAACAAAAATTGTAATGTCATGCTTCAATTAAATAGCTAGAACGAGTGGAGGCTGTATGGTTCTATGCTGGTAAATTAGATGCAAGGCTCAGAGTTACTGTGTCAGGAAGCTGCAGCTACAGTGGAAGAGATACTCTGCAGGCAGGTGCTTGTTTATGGAAGCCAGTGGGGTTTATGCACTAAAGGCAGAGTGTGCAGGAGAGATGCAGTTTCAATGCCTACCATGGTTCCCTTCCTTAACTATGGACCTCGGATGTCCCTGTGGATGGCTGGACACCTCCGATTCGTTTAGAGATTGTTTAGATGCTAAGTGAGTAGATTCCTACACCCTATATCGTCAAAAAGTTATATTCTAGGAAGAATAGAACATTTTCTAACGTGTTTGCAAAAAAAAAGGTATAAGAGAGCTTAAAATTCCGAAGAGGGGTGAATGTTCTTTCCTTCATAGGGCTGTCAGGACCTGTTTTTTCTGCTCGGTGGGGTCACCTGGCAAGAAGCAAGACAATACATCACACCCCTGATATTGCAAATATATCTATGCATGGAGCTGGCTGGCATTCTGATCCCTCTGTTGTTGGGATATTTCTTAACAAAGCCATGACTCATAATATCTGATAAGGTTCTCGGCCAAACCACTAAGCCCAGCACAAAGAATCGCTCTTCGGTGTAGCTTGTGCAAGCAGTTTATCTTTCTGGTTGAGAGCAGGGTGTGTGCCTTAAAGCATACAGAAGCAACTGCCTTTACAAATACCCTTCAGGGACAAACTGGCCTAAATTGGCTTGCACGGGGCTCACACACCCCTAACACGTCCTCACCCCAAATATTCCAGATTTCCAAGCACATACAATGGTTTTTGCTCCTATATTACTCTATTTGCTCCTTTCCTCTGAGTTTTAATAAATAACTGTTCAGTTTTTTTTTCGAATATCCAATCCCCATACCTGGGAACTTCTCAGCGCCAGCTACCCGGAGCCTTCCCTTGCCGGACGCGGCCAGGACTGCATGCTGACCTCAGCGGGCGGTCCTGCTGATGTCGGTGGGAGGTCACGCAGATGCTGGTGGGCGTTCCCGCTGATGGCAGCGGTAAACACCCCCATTTAAATGGGCGAGGGCATCGGGGCGTGTCAAGACCACGCTCCCGCAACCCGGAGGATTCGGGTCTTGACCCGGAGACCATCAAGCCTTGTGAGAATTCCAGCGGACTAACGAGATCCTCCTACTATGTGTATGCACAGAAAGCGCTCCCATTGATTTAAATGGGGACATTTTCTTACCAGTGCTTGCTGCAAAACTGGTTTGTCCCAATAGGTTTGATAGCTGACTTCATTAGCTATCAATTTAGCTAACACAATGTAGATAAAAAATGTTCTTTCTAATGTGCATATGTGTTATTAAAGAGAATCCGTCAAGTTTTAGATTACTTCAATTAATTCAATTTAAATACCTATATGATCACAGATTTGTTTCTTAACGATCAATAAAAATATTATAAAATCTATCTTTCTGGTGTGGGAAACACCACCTTGATGAATTATATATATTATATTATATATATACTATATAGTGTGCCCTAAACTGGGGCATAATGAGAAATAATGTTTATTTTTAATTTTTTTTTGCTTTGAAGGAGGCAGGTCTGAAACACTGAACATGAAACTTACAAAATATTTTAAACATTTAAAAAAAAACAAAATATGCTAAATTTGTGAAGTTACAAGAACTGTACTTTATCCGTCTAAACTTAGAAAATCACAATTGCACATAATGCATGATTATTGCTGCAATATGAAAACCTTTCTTCTTGGAACCCTGTATTTTCGTGCTGAGCATATTTCATGTACACAAAGCAATGAGAACTTTCTATTTATTTTGCTAAAAGCAGAAAGGTAACTCTCGGGTTACGATCATAGCCTGAAGCCCAAAACTGCTTGTTTTTGAATGATTTCTTTGTGAGGCAAGAAAACGAGAACAAGAAAACTGATACGCATCTGCCACAGAGGAATCTGTCAAAAGTTAGATTTGGAAAGGTTTGACTATGGCACCCATCCAGATAGGAGGGTACATGAAACCACTACAAAACTTCACCATGGCAACAGGAGCCAAGGACAGCATAAAGGAAGCCTGGGTAAGCTTAGGACACTCACATTCTCGGTACCAGTCCCTTAAAGGTAGCTTTCTGTTCTTTGGTCCATCTCCGAACCATCATGAGCTACAGCTTTGCCCAGAGCAGTTCCATGCGAGGAGGAAGTGGCATCTCCTCTCGTCTCTCTGGGGGCATCCATGGTGCATCAAGTGTCCACGGGGGCTTCGGAGGATCCGGGATTTCCCACAGCACTGCCAGATTGGTATCATCTGGCTATGGGGGTAACTTTTCCTCTGTGCATGGTGGTGGGTCGTCGTTTGGCGGTTCCGGTGCAGGCTATGCTTCAAATGTTGCTGATGGCTTGCTTTCTGGCAATGAGAAGTACACCATGCAGAATCTGAATGACCGCCTGTCCAATTACCTGGACAAGGTGAAATCACTGGAAGAAGCCAATGGAGACCTCGAGAAGAAGATCCATGAGTGGTACGAGAAGCAAGGGTCGGTCACTGTGCGCGAGCAGGACTATTCCCACTATTACACGACAATCGAGGATCTGCGTGAGAAGGTATGTAATATATCGCTCACCTTCCTGCCCATGCAGATCCTTTCAAATTCCATTAAACATAATGCGTTAATACATTGAGCCTAATTTTTATATGGGAATAATACATGAGAAGAGGTCAACACACAGCAGGTCGTTACTCGCCAGTCCAGCAAAAAATTCAGTAGACTTATAAACAATGAACAAGTCATAACAGGACTCTGAAAAGCTATTTGAATCTTGTACTTCCAACATACAGTACAATTTGTACTCTGTTTCAAGTGATCTATGATTGTGAAGCGCTGATGCTAAAGTTCGTAGGAATACAACATGGCAGGTCACTATCCAACATCACTGGGTAGGATGGAGCCACCTTGGGCCATTTACTGTTTGTAAACGAGATTGTTTTAATTAACACTCAAGTGATTCATTTGTTTTATATAAATAGATCCTAATTGAATAAATGAGGCTTAGATGTAATGTAAGGAAGTTTTACTAATTTCTCACTGCTACAGCGTATCACCGGGTGCCTATATACAATCCTAATATCGACTCCCAAATCAATGCAATCGTTTCATAGTTACCTAGATATTGTGGGTTTTGAGTTTATCCATGACCCCCTGACTACATTCTCAAAATAGGATGTGTAAATAAGATCCAACTGCATTATAAATAAACTAAGGAATATTTTTGGCAATTTTCTCCGGTGTTCCTTTGAGTGGGAAGACGATTCTACCCACAGTAGAATTCTAGGCTGCCAGTGGGAGATGGAGTTTGCCCAATGTTTATCTCCGTTTGGTTGCATGTGGTTGGATACAACCTCTTTATGTTACATATAGATTCGAAAGCTATACGGAGTGCAAACCTCAATGGTGTTTGTCAGTAGTAAGGTAATGGATACAGTTGTATTTGTCCAAGAGAAGATGGAGTCTTTAGTTGACGACAATACTTTGTTTGGACCAAAGAGGTCTAGACAGATAAACATTTTGGGACCTCAGAAGCCCGTTCATCAGATATTTTTTTCAATAGCAATACATGGATGAAAACCAAAGATCCTGTAAGCTGTAGGATCACTGATCACATGTAGCCCGTGTGAAATTAAACCTGAAAAAAAAGTAAAGCAGTGAAGGATTAGAACTCTGACCCAGTGGAACATGACTAGTAGACGGATGTGGTTTTCTCTGTGACAATATTTGTTTCTTTATTGTCTCATGCTTTCATTTTGTAGATTCTAAATGCTACTATCGATAACAACCAGGTAATTCTGGCGATGGATAATGCGAGACTGGCTGCCGATGACTTTAAACTCAAGTGAGTCCATTTTGCTTTTCCGGGCCGTTTTTTAAGGTGTATATTATTATAGATCAGTGAAGGCAACCTGTTTTCCATGGGTGCCATTGATGGGCATGCTTTAAAGCATGTATCAATAATCTATACCTCACGGTCCAAACATTTTATTACTCATTAAATCTAAAAGGAAACATTAAATTCTCTTCTATGAACAGTTATGATCAGGTAATTGTCTGCATAAGTGCAAAAACATAATTGATAGACTTCTGAATCAATCTTAGAACCTGAGAGATTTTGGCCAGCCTGGACCACTTAAAATGTTCCCATTTTCATTATTTTTCAGGTATGAAAATGAACTCTCCCTCCGTATGAGCGTTGAAGCTGATATCCATGGCTTGCGTAAAGTGCTGGATGAGTTGACCCTGTCCAGGTCTGACCTGGAAATGCAGATTGAGAATCTGAAGGAAGAGTTGGCTTATCTGAAGAAGAACCATGCAGAAGTGGGTGTAGAAATCATACAATGAATTATAGATGAATAATGTACTTTTAGTAACGAGCTGGCAGGGATAGTGTAGTTAATGTAGTTGAAGGACATGGCTATCCTTCCTTGCTGTGTCTAATATCTAGCCAATTTGATAAGGCTAAGTTCAATCAAAGTTATTGGGGAGCGGCTGCGTTATCTCCTTGAGTATATTGACCGCCATATCTAGCTGAACTGTAGGTCAACCTAGTCAAGTACAAAAGAGGAACAAGTAGAAGCACCGTTATGAACTTTTAATAATTAAATACATAAAAACAATGTGTGTTGGGTTCCGAGAGGACACTTTTTCACAAGAGCAGGAAAAGTGTAGTTGGTAGTACCAGTGAATATGGTTTTGGGAGAAAACATATCGGTTAGTAAGACGGGTGGAAGGATATTAAAGATGAGGAGATTGTGGATGGTGCAGATATGGAGTGAGAGGTTTGGAAATGGAAGCACCCAGAAACAATGCTCTATGATTGGTAGGAAGACCTTTGCACCAAAATTTGACTTCTTCTGTTTCATCCAATTTTCAGGATATGAGTGACAAAGGTCAGCAGATGAGTGGAACAGTAAATGTGGAAATGGACGCTGCTCCTGGAACGGATTTAACCAAGGTGTTGTCTGAAATGAGAGAGCAATATGAATACATTGCTGAAAAAAACAGACGGGAAGCAGAAGCTTTGTACCTGTCTCAGGTAATGATACATCGCCGTGCTTTTTCCTGTTTTGAAGCTGAGATCGTCCATCCAACTTGGGATATCTTTACTTTTCTAGAGTGAAGCGCTGCAGAAGGATGTCGTGAGTAACACAGAGCAGGTGCAGAGCAGCAAAACAGAAATAACGGAGCTTCGACGGACTCTGCAAGGGTTAGAAATTGAGCTGCAGTCCCATCACAGCATGGTAAGTCGACCAACAGACGAGACAACTACAAATAAATTGAGAACAGACTCTTCTAAGATATTATGTATGAAAAGGATCTACAATAGAAGATATAATTTTGTCAGGGACCAACAACTGAGCAATTTAATAAGTAAGCAATAATTCTAGGAATATGTTTGCACAATACTTTAAGGTCATGGTTGAAGTAAAGGTCTGTCCCTGACAACATCCAATACAAACAATGAACACAACAAATGAGGCATGACTAAGGAAAGCGCAAACAATGAAAAGACAAAACTAATATATTTCTATCAGCAGCTGTATGACGCAAAACCCTTTATCTCGTGTTTCAGAAAGGTGGACTTGAAGCCACGGTCTCAGAAACGGAGGCACGTTATTCCGCCCAGCTTGGTCAAATCCAGTCTGTCATTGGCAGCATCGAAGAACAACTGACCAATCTCCGATCGGACATAGAACGAGTTAATCTGGAGTATAAGACACTCTTAGACATCAAGGCGCACCTGGAGGCCGAAATTGCAACTTACCGCAAGCTGTTGGACGAGCACGGAGCCAGGTGACCACATAGAGAGGACTGAATTGACCTTCTACAGAGATTATCATACGTCACTGTTTACAAAATAGTTTTCCGGACAATATACAGTAGATCACAGCTTGTATAAACTGGTCAGTCCTGACTGGTTTCTTCACGGTATCTGTTTTCTTTCTATCTTCTTTTTCTATCTCTTTTGTCAGCCATAGAAGCTGTTTGTTCTTTGCTGTTAACTTTAGAATACATGGGTCTTATAAGAACTATGGCTATAGATAGGGATTCTGTAGGCCAATGGACTATTGACCTCTAAACAAAGGCGATTCTTGGCAGAACCCCCAAAATAATTTTCTACTCTTTTTCACTTCTTCCATTTTTTTTTCTTCAGTGTCTTTTGGCTTTCAAATGCATGGTCCAAAACCTGCATGGTCCAAAACATCGACGCGTCTGTAAAAAAAACAAACAAAAACATATCCTCCACTTTACCATTACTTTGTCATTTTAAATGTAATTTTAATTAACTCATTCTCCCATGTTTCATTTGTTTCCCTTAGCATTGGCGAATCCAAAAAAGAGAGCTCAGGTAACTATTCTTACAATGCACATGTTGTAATATAATGCTAATTCTTGCCAAAACCCTGTCAAATACACCGCTATTTGGTATATGGGGTTTAAATTGGATAACATAGCACTATACCAGTGGTCATCAAACAATTCACCAAGGGTCCCATAGGGCCTAAAAGGCAGGGATGGACTAGGAATAAAAATTGACTCCGTCACTTTAAGGCCAGCTGCCAATAAATTACATGAGTGTAGCCACCTCCTAAATGCACACAGCCACACACTACATTCTTACACTTTGCTAGCAGGTGGTCATACATAAAAACTGCACAAGCGGCTTAGATATTAAGTAGGAAGTCTGATCGTTAACAACCCATAACGTTGATGTGCCTGATGACCACTGTGGGCCTACTAATAGAGCATTTTTGGATACACTGAAAATGCTTTAGCATTCAGCATTGGAAACTTCACTAGGTAATATAAGGCATACAAAGTCTCCCGGAACAACGACTACTTATAATTCCAATCTTCATCTTTTTTCCCAGGTACTGCCACAACCACCAGCACCACAACTACCAAAGTCCATACAACTGTTAAAGAAGAAGTCTCTTCTACTGGAAAGAAGTGACCTAATTCAAGAGTGTTTTCCAAGAGGAGTTCTACAAACTAAGAAGCTACAATATAACATTAGTAGAAATGAAAAAAAAAAACACTTTCTTTATCTCACACGTATATGCAGTCATATGTTCATCAAACTAAAACCATATTTCCTTTCTATGCAAAAGTTATGTCACCTCAGAATAAACCCAAAATACAAAATAATAAATACATCAAATAAACCTTGTCTCCTTATTAAGCTAGGGAAACCCTAAAAATGCAGTCAATGGTATAATGACATGAACAAATACAATAAAAATGCTAAAAATGAGATAATGGTCATCATCATCATCTGAAAAATGGATATTACCAACCTTCTGTAGTAGACCAAAGTTCATAGTGGATCATTACAGTCACATAAGCTGTAAGACCTCAAAGGTCCCATCGTCTTGACGTCCACATCACTTTTGGATTGTTGGTAAACATGTTATGATAGTGTCCTCATTATTCCTCATACGTGACAGTGTAACCCCGTAGGCTCGCAAATAGTGTTGGCCCTGACTAGATATTAAGTCATGCCCTATTTTGTACAATATTTCTTAAAATATATTTAATCTTCAGCAACCTCCTCCCTGATATTCTGTGTGAGGACATTGGTTAAGGAAGATCTCCAAGTACTTTAATCTGGCTATGGTCATAAGAGGCTCACATATTCTGATTTTTTATGTCCAGGAGATGGATGGAAAAAATGCATACTTGAGCTCTAATTGTCTTTGAAATCTTCACAAAACGCCGTTGCTCCTGCTTGTCTAGGATAACCTGTCCATGGGGCCATCATTACTTTAGATGTTCCAACAGATACTGAACAAGACCCACTCCAAAGACAATGATTGATTGTCATTTCAGGAAAGTCAAGGGTCAGAACTGCTCTTATACCTAAGGTCAGGTTACAAGTAGAAAGGTCAGGAGCTCAAGGCAAATACCACAACCCAGAAGGTCAGTGTTGACAGCAAATGAACCATGAGTCAAAGTACAAGAAGAACAACATATTACAGAACCCAAGCTTGCACTTAATTAATTAATAGAATGATTCTGTGCAGGGGGTAAAAGTCACCGTCCTTAAGTCCTTAAGTAGATCCAAGTTACATCTAAGCCCATGAATGTTTGCAATATCTTCCATATACAGGAAACTTGAATATGTCTTAAGGGACAAGGTCCAGTGGTGCTGCAGTAGGGTGTATGTCCTGTTTGGCTAAAATACATCACTGGTTTTCCATTCCCAGAATCAAACGTGGATACAGTATGTTAGCAGCGCTTATTGATGTATCTCTCAATCAAAGTGTGCTTCTGTGGATGTGGCATTTCATAAAATGCAAATAATTGGATCTCATATACTCCATGCTGGGTGCCAATACGCCTTGGTGGGAACGTTTTTTGCGAGTACTGGAATTACTGTAGTAGTGGAAAATGACTACCCCCAGACAAGGCTGAGCTGCACTCCTTGTGACCTCTTTATTTGATGGTCTAATTGCAAAATCTTCCGGTCCTTTGCCAGCCCATGTGCTTTGGCTATTGACCCAATGTCAAAAATCTTGCCGTGAATGGACACAATTTCCCTACTGCCATTCTTCAGAACACTGATTACCGCCTGTTTATTTCCCTTCGTAGGTTTTTCTCCTTCTGCAGAATTAACCGGGGGGCATATAAGTGTGACATAAAGATATAAGTACTTGCTAAGAATCCATAAACTTAAGTATATACTTTTTGACAAGAAAATATTTATTCCACGCTATACTACAATATACTACAATATTCATGTCCGATCTTGTGACCGCTGAAACTCCCTGCAGTCAACTTCTTTGCTATGACAAACTAGAACATGCCACATCCAGAATGGTTCCCTGAGGACGCTTACCCTGACACGTTAAATATCTTTAAAGAAATAGCCTCTAGACTGGCCCTTGGAACATGCATGAACCAACGGCAAAACTGAAATACCATATTTTATAACCAAGGGGAAGAAAAAAAGATTTTTTACTAAGCAGTAAAAACGCTGATACCAAAGAATTTGGAACGTTAAATATACAATCTTTAATCTCCTGATATCCTTTGTTATCATTATTTATATATTTATTTACATTTATAGTTCAGGTTGTTTTTTTTTACTGTAACAGTGAAGAAGTTCACATTCTGCAGTTTCTAGGAAGTTTCGCAGAATTGTATTCTTTTGTAGGAATGTTTCTGACACGTATAATTGGAGAAATGAATTTTACCTGCAGCAAGCATTTAGATAATTATCTGTTACCTTGATAGCTGTCGTTGGACATTTGAGAACTGGTTTTAAGACGTGGCTTTTTTAGGGGT
Source organism: Spea multiplicata (assembly GCA_009364415.1). Lineage (NCBI taxonomy): Eukaryota > Metazoa > Chordata > Amphibia > Anura > Pelobatidae > Spea > Spea multiplicata. The sequence continues at coordinate 90,645 of VKOC01046802.1, read as the reverse complement.
GGAAATTTTTGTCAAACAAAAAAAAAAATAGCTGTCTTGGAGTGCCACACCCCCCCCAATGGACAGCATAAAAGAAAGGGCATAAGGCAAGGTTAGTTGCACTCCTGAATCTTTGGCCAAGCACATTTTCGGTCTGTTTCTTTGTTCTTCTCATCATCTCTCACCATCACGATGAGTTACGGTTTTCAGAGCAGTTATGCACGGTCAAGCAGCGGCATCTCCTCAAGGCTTAGTGATGGAATCTACAGAGCAGCCAGTGTCCACGGTGGATATGGTGGATCCGGTGGATCTGCCATGTCTGTGTCTAGTGTTAAATTGGCATCATCAGGGGGGTCAGGATTTGGTTCTGGATTAGGTGGTAGGGCATCCTTTGGTGGAGGGGTAGACTTTAGTTCCGGGGCATCTTATGGTGCTGGCTTTGGTGGTGGAGATGGATTACTTTCTGGCAATGAAAAGTACACCATGCAGAACCTCAACGACCGTCTGGCCAATTATCTGGATAAAGTGCGTTCTTTGGAGGAAGCCAACAATGATTTGGAGGCCAAAATCCGTGATTGGTACTCAAAGCAAACCTCACTCACTGTACGTGAGCAGAACTTTAGTGGCTACTACACCACCATTGATGAACTGCGGGACAAGGTAAGGCTTACTAAAGTTCTCAATAAGAAACAATTTAACCGTATTTAGTATTCTCATGGTAAAAGATTATACATATTCTTTAGTCTTCTCATCTTGAAACAGTTAGGTCTCTGAAGCATGAAAGATTCAATCTTACAATCTAATTTTCAAGACCAATGTCTACAATCCATACTTTGTAAAGAATAAAAACTTTAAATAAGCCAAGAAAATATTTATGTAAGAAATATTTATTTTAAAACTGTTTATTCAAGAAGAAGGCACTTTGTAGAAGCGAACATATTCTTTCAACATGATAAGAAATATTTATATACTATATTATTCTTTAGGTCTATGTTTTTTTAGGATAGTAGAGGGGTAGTAGCATGACTTGGTGATGAGGATGGCCAATAATAGCAAAGAAAATTGTCTTACAAAAGCAAAGCAATAGTTCATTTACTGTTTACTGTTTTAAAAATTCCATCTTTAAAACTGTTTTTGGTGTTAGTGTTGAAAAAAAGGCAAAACAATATGGTACAATTTCCTCTTTAATCTGCCAAAAAAAATCGGTGGCAGATCTCAGCTGTGCATTATGAAGTATATCATGTTCAATCGTGCTCTTCTCTTCCTCCTTAGATCTTTGTTGCAACAATTAATAATTCCAAACTCATTCTGGAAATTGACAACGCCAGGCTGGCTGCTGATGACTTCAGGCTGAAGTAAGTGATTTGCATCCTTGACAAAATCATTAATGTACACATTAAAATCACATATCCTGGACTTTATGTCCCGGTAGGGAATGACCTACCCTACAAGGTCATTTAAACACGGATACAACAGCATTCCAAAACAAAGATATTTAATCCATATAACATTTATTAGTACGTATAATGGTTACCATGGCATAAGCATGCTTACTAAAATACTATTGCTATGGTTAATATTTGGTGATGCCTATAGCTTGGTGACCTACACAGCTGGATAGGCTGGCCCTGTATGTCCTTGCCATGTATTGGTATTGATTTCAATTTGCAAACACAGGTTTGAGAATGAGCTGTCCCTGCGCCAGAGCGTTGACAATGACATCAGTGGCTTGAGACGCGTTCTGGATGAACTCACCATGACCAGATCTGACCTGGAACTCCAGATTGAGGGTCTCAAGGAAGAACTTATTTATCTCAAGAAGAACCACGAGGAGGCAAGATCATCTATAGAAATCAGCATTTATGTTACCTTTAAAAACCAAAGCTTGACAGTTTTAAATTCTGCCCATTCTTGATCTCCACCTCTGTCTTCTCACTGGCCACTTTCGTACTTCACACACTTTTCCAACTTGTCAGTTCTATAGGCACTTCTCCTTATACACCTCTATTCAATACTGTACCTGAAATCCATTATATTATAAATGCAGTAGTGGAGAATAATCCTTTATGACAATCATTGGGTTCCCAATGCTTTTTTTACAAATAATACCAAAACCAATTGAAGACCTGTTAGCAGCCGTAGTATTTTTGGCACACAGTCTGCCACTGGATGAGGTGGGTTTGATTGTCTTGTGCTTGAATGTTAATGCCAGTTTGTATTATCGATAGCTTTGAATGCAACCTTAATGATAATGTCATCTCTTTCTTGACCCGGGTAGGAAGTGAGTGAGAAGAAACAACAAGCCGCCGGCACAGTAAATGTGGAGTTGGATGCTGCACCAGGAGTCGACCTGCTCAAGACACTGAACGACCTGAGGGAGCAGTATGAACACATTTCAGAGAAGAACAGAAGAGAAGCTGAAGCTTGGTTCACCAGCCAGGTAGGGCATTCCATCATTCATGAATCAGATCCTGAACATCTCCTATGCAGATATGCTGAGTATAAATTCAATGGCTGGCTATTCTAGGTATTAGGTACAAGGCAACCTAGACTACTGTTTAGGGGGTGTTGGCACTGTATAGACAATTGACATGGAACACAAGACACACTTACCTATAATAATTACTGATTGTTAATTATGCATGCATGGAGGTCATTATTAGGTACCCACTCTAGAGTCATCAGACTCATAACCCAGCTTTCCTTTAATATTCCACTTCGTTGAAAAAGACTGAAGACTATAGTTACTGAATAGTAACTATAAGGAGGCAATACTTGATGGTGACAAGTTAAAAACAGTCACTGTAAATTATAGTGATTTAGCTATGTTTAGCCTCTATGGCATCACATAAGGGTATCCCATACAACTGAAGGGGCTGAATCCATTTATAGAGTTTCAACATTATATCTGGCTATTTAAGTGTGACTATTGTTTCCCTATGTTTAAGGTTGAGACTCTGCAGAAGGAAGTTACCACCAATACTCATCAAGTACAGACCAGTAAGAGCGAAACCACAGAGCTGAGACGCTCCATGCAGGGCCTGGAGATGGAACTTCAGGCACAACTCAGCGCTGTAAGTGATGACGAGAACCTTATACTAATGACCTAAATGACCTTCATATAAATACCCACTATATGTTGTAACACACTGTAAACCATTATAACCTTTTAATAGGCATCACAGTGCCCTTAAAGTGTGGGAAAAATATCTCTGTTTAGTAAATATTAATACTTCCTGCAATTAATCTGATTATAATGGTTCTAGGTCATGTTTCTAGAAAGGCCTAGCAATATCAATATTAGATAATAATTAATATGACCGTAATAACTGATTATATGTATGAACCCAGCATTTTTACATAGAAACCAGATGCATCTGATGGCCTTATTAAAAAATACTTTGAAAGGGGCAGCCTCTTGTTGATGATTTGTTTTTGGGGTTGGCTCCTCAATAACAAGCAAACTTTTTTAACTTTAGAAAGCCAGTTTGGAAGCCGCACTAGGCGAAACAGAAGGACGCTATTCTGCACAACTCTACCAGATCCAGTCTACCATCAGTGGTTTTGAAGTTCAGTTGAGTGAACTCCGTGCAGATCTGGAACGTCAAAACCAGGAGTACAAAGCTCTCCTAGACATCAAGAGCCGTCTAGAGCAGGAGATTGCCACATATCACCAGCTCCTGGAGGGGGAAGGTGGCAAGTAAGTGATATTATTTACTACTTCCATCAATTCTGATATTTGGGTTGTAGGCAGGGTTCATGGGAATTTTAGAAACCATTTTAATGGAAGTCTAATTTGTCTGTGTTGTAAACTTTCTTTAAAGATTTTATTACATTTATAATTCGTAACAATAAAGCATTATACATTATGCCTTTCTCAAAAACATACTAGGCACTGTTTATAGGGGGGGGCAAGTGTCTTTAGGGGTCATATATTGATATTATATTCCATTTTTTCTAGAATTTCCAGCGGAAGTAGCTCTTCATCAGGTGAGAAATATTTTCTATCTATCTATCTTGATCTATCCATCCATCCTTCTTAGGTCCACCATGGTACTAGTCTGGTTACTTTAGGAAGATACATTAGGGTTCTTTTTGAAGCATTTTGTAGAATCCCGAATGCAGTTGTAGGTGCCATCTGCACCCAACGATTAGACATGTTTTCTGTCTCTGCTCAGATAAATGTAGGTGTATGGGTCAATGTCTCTTCCAATTGATCTACCTGTGCTTGTATTTACAAGTAATCTCTGAAAAGTCCTTGGTAAGAACATGCTAAGGAAACTAGTTGAGATGCCTTCAACCCCAAATACAGTCTGTAGCTTCCAAAGGTGCACTAGGCTGAGGAAATCAGGACTTGGATTGAAAGAGTCACTTTTTGAGAGAAGTGTTGGCAACTATGAAGTACTGTCTGGTATCTGAAGACCAATGTTAAATGTTGAGAGTTTTTAGTGGCCAATAAAAGATAAGATTGAGTGCATAGAGATCAGTGGTGACAAAATAGAAAAAATATTAAGGACATTTTTTAGATACTGGAGGCCAAAACATTGAATTTTGTGATAGGCCCATCTTGTGTTAAGCATATCAAATTAACTGAGATATGGGTAATAGTTGACATAATTCCCTTTTTTATCCTTCCTTTTTAGGTTCATCAACCACAACAACAACCAAGGTTCAAGCCATCATAAAGGAGGAAATTGGTGGAAAAGTTATTTCTTCCACATCGCTGAGGAGATATTAAACAATTAACCCAAGATCCATCATATCGTTGAGGAAATGAAGAGTTGTTTTCAACAAATAAAATAGCTTCACAAATGGGACATAAGAATTAAATGATATAACTTTACAGTGTTGGGGACCATATTTGGGGTGGTGGTAGTTACAAATTGTGCTCAAACTTGCCCTTAAACATCATATACATAGTTTAGGTTCTTGTCACTATATGATCTGTACATCAATCTTTCAGACAACTATGTAAGTAACTGATGCATTTCATTACACGGCATTGGCATTCAGGTCCACCATGTTTTCATTCAAAGGAAAATTCCTTCCTTTTTGCTAAAACTGAGCAAATAAAAATTGGCTTTGTTTAACCGCATATGTGTGCTGACGTTGACCTATAAATAAGAGCCTCCTTGTGATTAAGAAACATACATTCATTGAGGGCATTCATTGATATGAATCACAAGAATAAACAATCATATTGTGTTGAACGAGTAACAAAATCTGAGAAACGGAATCATTCAATGATGTGGGTCTGGTGCTTTCCATATTCATTGTCATTGTTGACATTGGCTCGTGACACACACTTTTATTGTGTTATATTGCCATGTCGGAAAGGAATCATGGTTAATACAGACATGTACAGTAAAATGTGCCCAAATTGTGTGGACTGGGTAAATTAGTCTTTGCTTTGACATTTTTCTGAGCCCAGCTAGTTGAATAAAATTCCTGGAAGTGCTATCTGTCCCTGCAACGTGATATGCCTTTGTTTATAAGACTTTATATTTCACAGGGAGGGGTGTATATGCACGTCAAGTGGAAAGGCATTACAAAATGTATGCTTACATGGCCCATTGTTAACGATTACTTTGATGAGTCTGAATAAAAGATCAAATGGACTTAGACGCTTATAAAGTTCACATAAAGCCATCCTACATTTGACAACACCTATGAACGTTGATATAAATAAAGTGGATCTTCGAGTAAGAAAAACAACCAATCTCTGTGCTTTCCAAGTCAACTCCATCTCCAACTCCAACTTTTATTCAACACTATCACCATGAGCCTAGGCATTAGGAAAGCTTTGTCTTATGCTGGTTCTCTTAAAGCAAGCTATTGCCATGGTGGCCACTATCCAAAGATCTCCAGACAAACATCTGCTACTTGTCCTGAAGGTTGCTCTGGTGCCATTGGAGTTTGTGTAGGTTCAACAAGTAAAAGAGTTTCCCGGACTCGTTTTGGCCATGGATTTGAAAGCGTACATGGTGATCATGGTTATGAACTAATTACCTTTGGGGGCCATCAGAACACGAAGCATGATCTTGGGTTTCACATCAATTCAAAGGAAACTATGCGACTACTAAATGACCGATTGGCGACCTACCTAGAGAAGGTGGGCTCACTCGAAGAGGAAAACACAGAGTTGGAGAGAAAAATTAAAACGTGGTATGAGAAGCGTACCCCTCCAACATTCCCTGATTCCAGCAGTAACTTCAGAACAATTGAGGAGCTCCAGAAACAGGTATCTGTGATTAGGTTTCATGAAACCTTAAGGTTGCTCAGTTGTAACCATTTTATTATTCAATATTCACAGTATTTCACTGTTTACTTTCACATTTGGAAATAGCCTGAGCAAAAAATATTTATTATTGGGTTACTAGAAATCATATATCCAATAGCTCATTCCTATGTTTTTTCTTTCGAGGCTGGCATGATACTGGCTGTACTTTTATTATATAAACTGCCATTTATAACTGAAAGGTTTTTTAAGATTGAAAAGACCTAAAAATATATTTCCAACCTTTTTACAGATCTCTGAAGCCACAGTTGAAAATAGCAGTCTCATTCTGCTGATAGATAATGCCCGCCTGGCAGGAGAAGACTTACAGACCAAGTAAGCACAGCAATAAGAGAAAGGAAATGTATAGATAAACCTGCAACATTTGTATCAAATTACTTTTGTATCAGCCTTCTAGTTGTAAAGACAACAGTGCTGTCAAAATACTGTAATCTGGACTCCTCAAGGCTGGGATTTTGGCATCATGGTTGTCCATGTAATGGAACAAAGATACAAAAATAGGAAAATGTATATTTTTTTCTGGATTAAAAGTAAAAAATGAAGATATAGTAATTTGACACACTGCAACGGGCCGTATAGCTCGTTCTGCAATGAAATATACCCTTTAACCTCACACCAGACCTGTCAATGATATTACAACAGGGCCGTCCAACCTGCGGCCCTCCAGCTGCTGTAGGACTACATCTTCCATACTCCTCAGCCAGCCCATTAGCTGAAAGAGCATTGTGGGAGATGTAGTCCTGCAGCAGCTGGAGGGCCGCAGGTTGGACACCCCTGTATTAGAACCTTGCTCATGATAGTAGCAAGCTACAGTATGAAACTAATTATTCACAGCATAGCCAACAACTGATTTGTGGTAATACATCTAAAATGTATCATGGGAGAAGGAAGCAAATAACACACAAAAAAATAACAATAAAAACAGAATTTTAAGAAAACTGGCTTAAAATTTTAAAAATTCCCAGTAACAGATTTCATAGGATAACTTGTAACAATACAAGCAGTGTTTACTTACTTTTACATGTTCTGTCTGTCTAGATATAATATGGAGGTCAGCCTGCGCTATGTGGTTGATGCAGATGTAAGTAGCCTTCGAAGAGGACTTGACGGACTGACCCTTGAGAGAACCGACTTAGAACTCCAGCTGGAACACCTCCAAGAGGAACTGGTTTGTTTGAAGAAATACCACGAAGAGGTAATGTGCTTGGGAAGTTCCAGAGTCATCTATGCCCCTATGGTCTTTATGGCTGGTCCAATGTAGTTGTCTTCTTGTATATGCACTGCATCTGTGAGTGGCCAAGATACATGAATATTGTTATAAAATGAGATTTTTAAGCATAAATAACAGCCATGATATTACACAAGGATAATATATATTTGTGAATGGTGATCATGCTTCCTTGTTCTATGGCTAAATAGGACGTGAACTCTTTGCGCACACAACTCGGTGCCAGAGTCAATGTGGAAGTCAAAGCTGCTCCCGTTGTCAACCTAGGACAGGCTCTGGCAGAGATCCGAGAGGAGTACGAAAAGTTAATGGACAGGAACATAAAAGAGGTTGAAAACTGGTTCATTGCTCAGGTACAACAAATTCATATTACCTACACACCTAACAAGTCCATCTCCTGATAAATCATGTATTCTTTAACTCATTATGACAAAGGAAGTCAACAAACAGAACTGTATTTTTATGTCACAGAGTGAAGAGCTCAATTCTCAAGTGATTGATCGATCTGAACATTTGGAGTCGATGAAAAGTAAGGTCATTGAGTTGCGACATACTGTACAGATCCTGGAGATAGATCTACAGACTATACTCAGCATGGTATGTTCTCCCTGCATGGATAAATATAAAATAGAGATTTTTATTGATATTGTTTTGTATTTACATACAAATATTCAGATTTTCTTAGAATAAATGAGATGACTTAATCTCAGTATAAATGTCTTATTGCTTGACATGTGGTAAAACAATGAAAACATTGAACCCACAAGTTAGACATTTCTTACTGTTCTAGAAACGTTCTTAAACTAATATACCATACGATTATAGAACTCTGCTCTGGAGGAGACGTTGGCTGAGACAGAAACCAGTTATAGGTCCCAGTTGTCCCAGTTACAAGGTCTAATTGACAACATTGAAGATGAACTGAAGCAGCTAAGGTATAACCTGGAGCGTCAGAACCTCGAGTATAAGATTCTAATGGACGTCAAGACGCGACTGGAGATGGAAATTGCCACATATCGACGTCTCCTGGAAGAAGAAGACATTATGTATGTACTAAATATTTAATGAAAGTCTCAAAGTGTCGGTGCTACTAGCATCTAGCAGTTACCATTAACATGTGTATCAGGTGTAGCTCAATGTAAACAAAACCTAAATAAATGATAATGTTGGTGGGCAGAGGTTAATCTGTCAGTTGAAAAGTGTCCCTAAAAAAGGGGGTCTCAAAGGAGGGCCGATGAAGATCATCAGGTGAGTGGAGAGACCGGCTAGGAGATAATGACTTCTTCATCTAAGAAAATTACCTAAAAGCTAAATTTTACAAAGCTATTATAAAGTTAGAAATTAAATAATAAATATTTGACATTTGACTATTGTGGACACATCCCACACACAGCACGTTTTTGTTGCTTTTCAGTTATATTCCTGCTGTTCTAAATATCTTTATGTGTGGTTTTGAAATAGAATTAAAGGTTTCTCTAGAACCTGTTCAGTTATTCGAGTGCACTTGTAATTGTTAAACGTTCCAATTTAAACCCTGTGAACTTTTCTCTAATGTACTCAAACTTGTGTCTTTGTGCACAGAATTCCAACATCCCACTCCTCAGAAACAAAAGGTAAGTAAAAGTTAACAACCTGCATTGTCATGAATTCATTGGACTGTCTGTGAGCTATTGGCTAATGCTCTTTAACTAGAAAACGAGGAACAATTGTATAGATCAAAAGTCATTTTATGTATGGATTAAAATGCCTGAAAGATTTAGCATAAAAGTGTAGGCCTTGGGTTTCCATAGATCAAACGTACATTTTCTTTAGGTCCTTTAAGAGAAAGGTGTATTGGAGAGAAATTGAGAGAAAATTAGAAATATGTGACTTATAAAAATGTCTTGTTTCTAGAATCCGGCGGCGGATTGAAAATTGTCTCAATCACAGAAGAGTTTGAGGATGGAAGAATTGTGTCAACTCGTGAGCAAATTCACCATATCAAGAGCTAGACGTACTTTCCAAACCTTTGCTGTGGTCTCAACCCTACGATCCTTTATTGTTTAAACCGAGTCAGGTCTATGTATTTTTTAGATAAAAGCCCCTGCAATTCGCACCTATTAAAAAAATCCCCCCACCGCCAATACGAGAAATCCAAAGGCAAATGAAGCCTAATGAAATAATAATATACCTAAAATATGTAAATATATATTTTTTTTACTGCATTCTGTTGTCAATCAATATTATTAATAATGTTAATATATTTGATATATTTTTCTAAAATGTTATTGCTTTTTGCACTAGGCTGTATTGTATGTTTTCTATCCCTGTTTTAATTTATTCAATAAATTCCTCCTGCCGCAATGTCTGTGTCAACCTACAGATGATTTCAGAAGAAAAACAACAAGGATTTTGCCATAACTTCAAAAGCACCTTGGTATTTTGTTGATGAGTGAAGTCACCGTTTCCACTGCTTTGGACGTGTCTTAACATGTAATCACAGGATTTCATTGGCCCAAAACGACCAAGTGTAGCTAATTAATAGAATTACAATACATCATTAAATAGAACCGTATGGATACTTATATCACATTCCATTTGTCTGTAATTAGATCAATGACTTGAGTTGGAAGTGGTTCTATTTGTTTATGGCGCTTTAAATCATCTACCCTCGTAGGTCAACCACACAAACTTCATACAAGTTTCCCAAGATCAGATGAAGCATCATTAATAAGACAAAGTCAGCTGCTGTTCTGAATTTTCTACAAAACACTGTTATTCTAGATTTTAGAGAACACACACAAATCCAAGTAAAAAATATAGTGAATGAGTCAGTGATGATAAACTTTGAAGACCCACAGGAGCCACCAAAGTACTCTACACAGCTTGTCGTTGGTCAAGTAAGATGGAAATTCAATGGGTTTTGGGTTAGCATAAAATGTTCCGTTTCTTAAGCTTAAACATTAGATCAAGATGCGATCCTATGGCTCAGCTCCTGATTGGTCGAATCTGATTAACAATTATTTTTGTTATTATTACTACTATTGAATAATACGACGTTAACAGTACCATGTCTTTAGGACAGTTTTGGCTTATTAAGGCTGCTGTGCTTGCAAAGTTCGGCACATATATTGAATATAAAACTTACTATATGCAGAAAACAATAATTTAACGAAATACCAAAGGATGACCTCATCTGAATGCTTATGACTGATTCTGTTTCATAGGAAAGGCAATACCTTGTGACTCATTGGCTACTAAAAGCCCATTTTAAACTCCATTTGCTCTAAAGAGCCCTTTGATGTTGATGGTGCTTATTGTACCTCTTTGCTATTTTGTTAGGTGCTAAGACACAATGTGTGATATTATTTCAGCATAGTGCCCCATAAACCCTTTCACTGATTGGCTGAAAGTGAATGATGGTGGTCCTAACGCCCTATCAACCTATGGAATGTTCCGGCTGACTGGACCACGTTACTGGACCAGAATCACTTTTCCTCGTTCCTTTTGCTGTTCTCTACACTTCACAGACCTATGTAATCGAATATTTTAATAAATAATACATTTGTAAAAACCAACTTTGTGTTCGTACACTGGAACAGCCATCTTGACTTTCTATTCTGGAGGGCTCTGTGATTACTGCACCCCATTAAGTTCTCTTTCCCCCATTGTTCGGCTGCTGATTGTTGTGGATTGGTCCAGGCAGCCTTTGTATGAGGAAGGTAAAGAGAATGGAGACAACATTACTTTTGAACATTTTTATTGCGTTTTCAAAGATAAAAACAAAAACAAGGAAACCAGGGTACAACATAATAAGAAACAAATAGCATAGCAAAATGGCACAGTACCCTAGTAACGTCCCCCAAATGGGAGACAACATTAAAACAGGAAACACATTTCATGCACTCGTCTTTCTTCTATAGTCTTTGGGTTTCCAAAGACTTTAGTTATGTCCCTTAAAATCTATGGGAATATTTCTGTGCATGTGCACAGGGGTCACTTAAGACCACCCTGCAACGTTCGACGAGCCAGAGCTCGATCCGACTGGTGGTAACATCTCTTACAATAATTGCAATAATGTTGGAAAGAAAAATGAATATCAATATGCCAATAGCATAAATCCATAGAAAAACAAGCAATGAGCAGACAAAATCTTCAAATGCTACTTATACAAATATATAAAGTTGTCCCCTTGAAATAAAGGCCAAGGATTTGCTGAATTTAGATGAAGTCACACACCTGCTGTAAGTAAATACGATTCACTCAGTACACCTGCTAGCTGTATTATATGAGTTTGGCTTTGACTCAAGCAGTAAATTACCGCGAAAACAATTAGACTGAATCATAAACCAATCCCTAGAAATAACAGTTGGGTGCCGAAGGCTTCACCGTTCAAGTTGTATGTTAAAGACAAACAATGGTTCTTTATACCTTTTTTATGCCCCTATGAGTCCCTTTAAAGGGTAATAACTATAGTGTAAATACATTTTGACACCTATGAAGTAGCTCTCCAGGCATTGCACAACTATGACTCTCGTGACAGCGTATAGCTGGCGTGGACTTCAAAACTTCAAGTTTGATCGTTTTAAGTTGATATTCTCCATTAGGTAGATCATTTAATTGCCTGGGGTCCTGCCAAAGGGCACGTGTCTCTGCCCACTATGGCCTTATTCCATTTATATTGTCCATGCTAATCCTTCTACGGTCTTTGGTCTATCCCACGGGTATTCGTGACCTGGCTTTGTGCATGTTGCAAAATAGCATGAGCATTTGATCCTCATTTGATCCATACAATACACACGCATTCCAGATCTCCGTGACTTGAGTGGCACTAAACTACCCAAGTCTGTTTTTCAAGTGTGAAGAAATCTCTTTACCAACAGTTTCCAATCATAATAATAGTTCGAATGAAAAGCAAAAGGAAGTAACTTATAGTTTACCATATATGTCTTGTAATGTATTGTTCTATGCATATGTATACATTGATAATTGTATCGAGTTATTGTGCATTATTAACAGCCAATCAGTACAAATGTATCGTTTAAAAAAGAGTTGTGAGTGGAAAAAACATATGAAATGAACAAAATTTTTATTGTTTTAGAGCAGGGCCAGACTGGGGATGACGAGGCGGCCCCGGCACTTTAAGGCAGATGGCCACCTAATCACATAAGTGCAGCTGCCGGCTGGGTATATATACGTGGCCAGTCATATCCAGCAAGTGGCTGTACACCGCATTAGCCCGGACCTGTTTTAGAGTGTGCATACTCATTCTTAACCCCTTAATGATAAAGCCTGTACATGTACAGGCTCAAAATGCATTGTTTTCAATGGGTTTAGGGACCACTCATTGTCCTTAAGGGGTTAACCATTCTATTTCTATTTTTTTCCAGCTGGGCATTTACATAGTAAGTATCCATAATAGCAGTTATTTCCTTACAATTTACAAATACATCATTAAGAAAATTCTAATTTTCCGCAAGCCCTATGAGAAGAACCATATGGGTTAATAAAACAGATATGTAGACACGTCTGATTTTACAATCATCCTTCAAGCTCAGATTTTACAATATATGAACCACTGATCATAAAATATGTTACAAGACACCATTAGACTGTTATTAGTAATTTGGGTGGGATTGCAAAGCTGTTATTACAAGTAATACATTAAAATAATTCAAATAATAGAGCTGTTTTTGCGCCATCAAAGTGATTTTAAAAAGACGGCACAACGTCCATACAAAAAACGTAAAATAAAAATATTAACCCCTTAATGACAAAACAAATGCATTGCTTTCAATGGGTTTAGGGACCTCCCATTGTCCTTAAGGGGTTAAAAAGACGGCACAACGCCCATAAAAAACGTAAATAAAAATATTAACCCCTTAATGACAAAACAAATGCATTGTTTTCAATGGGTTTAAGGACCGCCCATTGTCTTTAAGGGGTTAATCAAGACGAGAAAATAAAAAGTACTGCTAACTATAATTCTAAATATAACCCTAACCCCAAACTTCTCTGCTCTGAGGGAATCACCTGGTGATGAAGGGATTTTTTTTTTAGCAGTTGTACCAAACTGAAAAAATGTATATTTCCATGATTTTTAATTATATGTTACATTATAACATGGTATGCCCAGTTTTAGGTGTAAAGGATGACATATTAATAAAAAAAATAACTATTAAAATTAAAAACGTAATTCGGAAAGAACCCAGAGAAGAACATATAATGTTTGAAGGCTCACGCCACGTACCATTAATAATAATAATAATAATAATCAGAAAAATATATAATAATATAATATAATATATTATAATAATACTTAATAATCAGAAGATGGAATAGTCTAAAATAGTTTTACAAGTTCAAAGGCCACCAGTTGACTCCAAATGCTCAATATATGAATTGCTGTGTGATTATTTTGTGAAAAAATATTTTTATTCTACATTAAAAACCACTGAAGTCACTTGACAGAACCACGAATGATGATATAATACTGAGCAAAGCACATTAGCATCGTAATTACTAAATAATTACATTTAATATGTGAGGAAAAAAGCATAATAGGCATCGTTTGAAAAGTGTATTAAATTTGATAGTGTATGAGGGAACAGTTTGTCACGTTTACTGTATCATGGGCAAAATGAGGTTGGGCTTTCTGTGAAAAGAGTTTTCTGTATGGTGACTTATAAAAAAAATATTGCAGTTTGTTAGCAAAAATGACTTGTTTCCTCTAGAAACGGAATTGTTACCATAACATAACAACATAAAATCACTTAATTCATTCACTCACTCTATTTGAAAACAACACATGGCCATTTTATTGGAAAACCCACCGTGGCCCAACATGTTGAGTTGGGCAGCACTGAGAGTCTCCTCTTTTTAGCAAAAATTATTGTAAATTGGAGCAAAATGAATCCAGGTAACAAACGTTATCTTCTAGGACTGTTGTAAGCGTTTATAGAATTCACGATATCAATTTGTAATAACTAGACCTGATTATTACCAGTCTATAATGTCAGGTTCCAACGAAGTGTGTCAGTGGCTTCTTCCAACTCATTCTTGTAACAGCATCATTTAGTCGGGGTGTGGACCATACTCATCTGTGAAGTTCAACGTTACTATAAATGAGTAAGAGCTTTAGTAGTTTTAAACATTACATACATCCTCCCATTACCCTGAAGCCTGTTAAATCTCCATTAAAGTCCATTCATTCTTCGACGCCTTTTCTACTTTTATAAAAGGAGACTTTTTGGCACAGACCTCTTGTACTTCCTCGCTCAAGCTTCAGAGCAACAATTAGCTTTTTTGCTTCAAATACAATCCATCATCTCCATCAACATGAGCCACAGTGTCAAACAGATGCACTCAGGATCAGTCAAAGGAAGTAGCCAAGTATCTTCAACTCACCACAGTCGATCTCACAGTTCTCATCACGGAGGCTTTCAGAAGGTCCACCAGATTGTCAACCACAGAGCTCCCAGCGTTCATGGAGGGTCAGGAGGCAAAGGAATCTCCATCTCCAGACATTATGCTTCCAGCGTAGGATGTAGCTCTGGTTTCAGTCATGCAGATCACTTTGGAAGTCAAAGGGTCCACGGAGGTTGGAAGAACGACGGCATGTTCTGTTTCAATGAGAAGGAAACCATGCAGCTTCTGAATGGCCGCCTGGCTTCATACCTGGAGAAGGTGTGCTCTCTGGAGCAGGAAAACTCGCAGCTGGAGAGGAATATCCGTGAGTGGTACGAAAAACATCAACCTCACGCATTGCCTGACTTTAGCAAATTTTTCAAAATTATTAAAGATCTTCAAAGCCAGGTAAGTGTATTATTTTTGAAGGTGAAGTACAATATTTATATAAATAAAGGTGATAGATGATATAAATGTAAATAATAACCAAGCACCTATCCTACCTTGTAGTAAAACTCATGTTGTATGCCTTAGATTGCTGCTTCATATGCAGAGAACGCTATGATATTTCTACAGTTGGACAATGCCAAGCTGGCTGCAGATGACTTCAGAAACAAGTAAGAATGAAGACACACAGAAGAAGGGGTTAGAAGGGAGAGCAAATTTGAGTTAGAATACCTTCATTTTATTGTCTTCAGATTGAAAGAAATTATAGAGCTTTTGACACCAGAGAAAGAGTCTTCTCTAATTAGGCCTATGTGCAACAATGAGAAATATGGATAGCCTCAATCGCAAAGAAACCATAGAATATCAGCCTGGGGGAAACAGTAGTGTGGTACCCCAAAAAAAAATTTCGTTTAAGATAAATTGGATACACTTTGGCCAAATGGGGAAGGAGATGCATGGACAAAAGGGGAGAAACAATCACGATATTACATTAAAAGCGATATGTGGAACTGGTGTCCGTGGCTCAACCTAGCAGATGGTCCCACCGGCTAGCACATCCTATCATAAAATAATCCATTCATAAAATACATCACTTAGGTTTGCTTATTTTCAATAATAATAATAATTAAGTTAGCAAAATAAAGTAATTATGAAAATATATCTTTGGACAGAACATTTTAGTGGTCACATTTATTTAGATACAGGTAGTTCTTCTGTATGGCATCTGTATGGCATCTGTATGGCATAGTTTGCTGTATTTTATTTTCATTTTCTTACCCCCCCCCCCCTTTTTCCAGATACGAGATAGAGCAGGGGCTCAGAAGCAACATCGAGGCTGATGTTCAAGGTTTGCGCAGAGTCCTGGAAAGACTGAACATGGAGAGGAGTGACCTAGAGATCCAAGTTCAATGTCTCCAGGAGGAGCTACAGCAGATGAAGAAAAACCACGAGGAGGTAATGAATAAATGAATTAACAGGACTGTAATAATAATAATAATAATAAAAACAAAGGTCACTCATGGTCTTATATGACCTTCCAGGAGGTCAACTGTCTAAAAGCCCAACTGGGAATGAGAGTCAACGTGGAAGTGGACGCTGCTCCATCTGTAGACCTGAACAAAGTCTTGTCTGAGATCCGACAGCAGTATGAAAACTTAATGGAGAGGAACCTGAGAGAAGTCGAGAGCATATTCCTCGCAAGGGTAACTGATTTTTTTAAACAACCCTTTCATAGCAGTTATTGTCCGTGTTCATGAATGTTCAGCACTCAGGAATGCTTTATGCCAAATTTTACTCATTTGTATTTGAAAGAACAGACGTCCAAAAGTAATATATTCTTTGCGTTTGGACCGTTGATTTTTACACTTAGGAAGGATATTCACATTTAAGGCACATATTGACAACACGCATGAATAGCTTATGAGAATGATGGCCCCAGTAGCACGCCGGAGTAGAATATGTAGAAATGAAAACCTACTTATATGCATATTTTTGTTCTTATTATCAGAGTGAAGAACTGAACCGTGAGGTTGTGTCTGGTTCTGAACAGTTACAGTCGGTCAACAACGAGCTTATTGAATTAAGACGCACCTTGCAGACCCTGGAGATTGAACTGCACAGTCAGCTAAGCCTGGTATTATAACAAACGTCAATTATTAATATGCATATTAATACAAAACTAATGAACACAAACCATAATATAAAAGGTACTGGTGATACAACATTGCTCTAAATATATATCTTTCTATCACGTTTGTCACAAAAGTTTGATGGCCACAAGCTTCAACTTCAGGTATCTCTGACATAATGGGCACCTTGTAATCCCACACTCTTTTTGGCTTGTCTTCTATGTTCTCATCCACCGACACGCATGTTTGTTTCTCTACACTATTGAATTATTTAAACATATGGGTGTTGTAATATATACAGAAATCAGCGCTGGAGGGCACCTTGGCAGAGACCGAAGCCAGTTACAGCTCTCAGCTCTCCCAGTTACAAGATCTGATCAACCACGTAGAATGCCAGCTGACGCAGGTCCGATCTGACCTGGAGCAGCAGAATTATGAGTACAAGATCCTCATGGACCAGAAAACCCACCTGGAGATGGAGATCGCCACCTACAAACGCCTACTGGAAGGACATGACTTCCAGTATGTAAAGTTTCATGATTTGTGTTTCTAAACTGGGCAATTACGAGAATAATCATCATCAATACATTAATACGCATAGTCATCACAGGTGTAGTCGGTTCGATCACCCACCTGATATTGAATTCTAAGACCCTATATAAATATGGATCTGGTATCTCTGGTGAGATTTTTCCCTCACTTCTGATACTCTACATGATTTCACTACATTGTTACATCAATACTTAAGTGACCTCACCATCTTTCCACACTTAAACATATGGGGGAAACATTTGGAATTATTCAAAAATAATATTCTAATATTTGATGCATCTTATTTTGTTCTCTACAGTGTGACTGGGCATGGGCACCATGAAAAAAATGGTAAGAAGCGCAGCGTCTTATTATAAGTGTTGCCTTATTTTTGTCTTTTTTTTTTATTTCTGTTATATTATTACTTATATTAGTATACAACATCCTGCCAAATATCTTTATTAACATATTATAAAAATATAATGGTTCCATCCTCTCACAACTGAGTTTGTGCTGGAAACATAGAATTATCTGTTGATTTAAATTGTTCACGGCTGTCTTACCTCCAATGTCCGCTCTTACAGAACGCCACCAGTCTGTGAAGATCCAACAGACCACTGAACGTGCCCACCAGACAACTGAACGTGCCCACCAGACCACTGAACGTGCCCACCAGACCACTGAACGTGTCCACCAGACCACTGAACGTGTCCGCCAGATCAAGCTGTGAAACCACCACACTGAGAAAATTCTTAATTGTCATTTGATCCTAATTACCGGTTCATCATATTCTTCTAATCTGGAAGGACCCAGTCTGTCTCTATGTTCCGTTTAGCTCTGTAGAAAACCTTGTTGATGGATTTGTTTTTCTCTTGCTCCTGTCAACAAATTAAAGTCTATTTTATGCATCATTGATGTGTGTTTTCTGTCTGTTCATTATTTTACTCTACCCTTAGAGATCATTAAGACAATGTCCTCACAACCACAATGGAAGGAAAAATAGAATGTGAAAAAATGTATATTTCTAGATACTGGTTGATACGAAAGAAAACTACATATGTAGGAATTGTGATTATCTTTGTATGACCTCAGAGAATGAAACCATACTTAGCATTTTGTCCAGAGCAAAGATACCACTGCAGTAGTTAAAGCGCGTGATGGTTGTAATGGAAACCAGAGGGTCTACTGGGATGTCCCTGGCCATCATTGTCACCCTCCTTGGAGTGAAAGCCGGCTACAAGGTAGACACAAAATTAACACATAACATAGTGGCAAACAACATCAGCACCAGACTAATCTCATCACACAAACAACAATGGCAAATACACAACAGAGGTAAAGGGATTAGGGAAGTAACACTTAAATGTAGACTCATTAAATATATTCATAATACACATAGAAATCGAAACAAGGGGGTGAAAATGCAAAAGGTCACCATTTAATCCCTGAAAGCCAATATAATATTACAGTCCCAATATTCCTCCTAAAATGGGTGTCCATTAGGCTAAGTTTCCACTTGGGTTTGTTTTGCCAAAAACACCCATAAAAACGCCAATTCAGCCACATGGCGTTTTTTTTAGTGAAAAAACGCTGCAGCCAGATTGTTCTTCAATAGGAAATCGCACAATGCCATATCCACTTGGCGTTTTTCTGTTCTGCATTTTTTCAGTCCTCTTTGGCGTTTTTCTGCTTTTTTGGGCTTTGTGGCAGTTTTTCAAAATCGCAGCATGTTGACACTCTGGCGTTTTTTGCAAGGAAATCTTGGCGTTTTTCTCCAATAGAAGTCTATGGGAGAGAAAAAACGCCATGAAAAAGCCATGTGGGTTTTTGCCTTGGCGTTTTTTATGGCGTTTTTTCCACAGTTACAATGCAGAGGATGGACCCAGTATCTGTGTGTCCTACGAGAAATAGGCTGGAAACAAACAGTTTCACACAAAACAAAGTTCATATTGAATTTTACACCATTTGGAACAAACAAACAAAGAAACAAATAATATATGCAACGCATCAACTGGATCCTGCGCGCCAAAAGCAACAGCAAACAATTTGCACCATCATTTGGGGCCAATCTTCCTAGAGGAGCAGACATTCGGAATAAAGCATGCCTTACAAACCACAGAAAAGAGAAAAAAGGGTCCGCCGGGGCGTTTAAGTAGAACTCTACCAAGTAAATGACATCAGGAGAGGGCAAATACTTGCCATTTATCCTAATCCCTTTTAGCTGGGTGAAACATCTAACTTGTAAAGGCTGTAAAAACTGCCTAAGGTCAAAAAAAGCAATTTCCACAGAAAGGCTAAAACGCCAGAAAAAACTCCAGAAAAAACGCCAAAACGCAGGAAAATGCAGTGGCAGTTTTCTTGGCGTTTTTCCTGGCGTTTTTCATCAAGAAAAAAAGGCAGGACAAAAACCCAAGTGGAAACCTAGCCTTACAGTGGCATTAATACCCCTAGAACATGGCTTCTGTATGCAATAAGATTGTATCGTGCTGCAAAGAGGCACATGGAAAAAATAATAAATGAAGCAAGTCAGTTTACCATTTTACCGTGTTGGAGCTCTACACACTATGGACAAAAGTATTGGGACATCTGACCATTACACCAAAAGGGACTTTTATTACATCACATTCTAAATACAGAGACATTCATATATATAGTTGGTCCCCTTTGGACCTATAACAGCTTTCACTCTTCTGGGATGGCTTTCCCCAAGATTGTGGATTGTGAGATCCACAAGAAGTCCTGGCTCGCAATTGGCATTCCAGTTCATCCCAAACGTGTTCAATGGTGTTGAGATCAGGGCTCTGTCTGGCCGGTCAAGTTCTTCCACGCCAAACTCATCCAACCGTGTCTTTATGGAGCTTGCTTTGTGCGCTGGGGCACAGTCATGCTCTAATAGAAAAGGGCCTTCTCCAAACTGGTGCCACAAAGTTGGAAGCATAGCATTGTCCATAATGTCTTGGTATGTCCCCTTCAAACCTCATCTTCTCTGAGATTTGACTGTTTACTGACCCAGACTGATGGCCCAGTTAGTCATCTAAGTTCTCCTTTTGCTTAATCCGCGTCGGTAATTAGTGTAGACGAGTGCTTTTTTTTTATAATGGAGCTTGAAGCCATAATTTCTGGCAAAGTGTCAAAAACTAAAATATGCAGGCTAATGATTCATATGCCAACCTGTCTGCAGCCTAGTTCTAAAAAATGTTGGAAGGCTGATATTTGTTGATGCTGAATGTATAATGTCAGTACTAATCAGCAGCATGGCGGCAGTATGGGTGCCCGCATTTTATGTATCCCCCCATACCTTGCTAAATCCAAGGGTCACTACTTTATGCTAATCCTACTGGACCTTTCTGCTGCTTTCTACATTGTGGACCACCCTCTTCTCCTTCAAACTCTTCATGCTCTTGGTCTCCGTGACACCGTTCTCTCCTGGTTCACTTCCTACCTCTCTGACCATAGCTTCAGTGTCTCCGTCTCCATTAACACTTCCTCCTCCTCCTTCTCCTCTCAGTCGGGGTCCCCCAAGGCTCAGTTCCAGTCCTCTCTTTACACTTCCTCAATTGGCAAACCAATCACATCCTTTGGCTTTCAATACCACCTGTATGCTGATGACACCCAGATCTATATATCCTCTCCTGATATTTATCTTAGATTGTGTCACCAAATGCCTTGCGTCTGTCTCTACCTGGATGTCTGTACGTTTCCTGAAACTCAGTCTCTCCAAAACTTCTCATCTTCCCTCCCTCCAATGCCAAGATTCCCCCATCAGTTTCCCCCAATGTTAATGGTGCCATCATCTCTCCGTCTCCTCATGCTGCCTGACTTGATGACACTATATAAAACAATAAATAATAATCCATATCTATGTATGCTATGCACAATATTTGGAGCCCATCTTGCAGTCAAGTTCAAGATATTTGGGGTAGTTCCTTATTGGTCAAAAAAGTATGCATTTGGCAAAAAAAACATCAATGTAGCTTTTGAGCGTTATAACCTTTCTGTGTATATCTTAATACATGAGAGAGAATGAGTTATGCGTTTACTCACCAGTGTAATATGTTTTTATTCAGCTTGGTTTGATGATGACATAATATTTAATGATAATAAGATTTCCTGCCCTTTTGAAGGCTGAATAGGATAATAAAGGTTAATATAAATACATGGAGGGCTTCACTATTTAGGAATCTCATTGGAGATAAAGAAATAGAGATATTCCTTTGTAAAAAGATGAAAAGTAACTTCGGAATCTAATTTACCAGCGCCTCCAACCGGACTGTAAGCCAGATTTACCTGTTTCAAACAGCTGAAAGGTTGTAAAAAAGAGAAAATATAGGATATCTCAAATAAAAAAAACGTAATTTCAGAATAGTTTGTGCTGTGAAGTTGAATGATGTTGTAGTTTAAAAGGAGAAAGGTGACATGTAGCCCTAAGGGCAAGAACCAACCACTATGACTGGGAACTCTCCGGTTCTCCGGGTCAAGACGCGAATCCTCCGGGCCACGGTAGTGGGGGTCTTGGCTCCCTGACCATTTTTCCATTAAATGGGGGTGTTTCCCACTGCCGTCAGTGGGAGCGCCCCCTGACATCAGCCGGGCATCCCACTGACGTAATCGGGAACGCCCCTGACATCAGCGGGAACTCCCACTGACATCAGGACCGCCCCCCCGATGTCATGGCCGGGGTAACCGGAGCCCAGAAGTTCCCAGGTATGCCAACTACATGTGATTGATGTACAAACTTATTCCACACAGACTATCATGGCGTCTAGTCCTCTTCATTGAAGGCACCAGCTATTTGAAGTTTGCTGGAGAATTCTGCAGAAGAATTTAGAATTTAGGACAAAATACAATGTAGTTTTTCTCACTGTATGGAATATAACATTGTGTGTTCATATAGCCTTTGGTATGTTTTATTCGTGTTTCTAATTTCATTAATGGTCTATCACAAAAACATTTTTTTAAAAAAAATAACAATTCGAGTTGTATTGAACTTCAATAAAATCATCAACGAGCATCCCTCACAGAAATGGAATAAAACAATAAATCTGAACAGATCAATGAATAAAATGGTCCAGAAAGAAAGACTTTTATTAAGTAGACCACTTTTGAAACCTTCCACTAGAACTACTTTTTATACATTACTCCCAATGCCCTGTATGATTAAATTACCCATTTTATGCTGGTTATGGCTGGGTTTTGGATACAGAAAATTGTGTGTCAGTATCTACTACATTTTTTAGCGTTCTGTATTTTTGCTAACTTTACAAGAAGGTGGACACATCAAAAAGTGCCATCTGACTTAGAAATCAAAGGCGCATTGCATCACAGCTATGCTTTAATGTTTTATCCGCATTTGTCATATAATAAGGGTGTGCATCAAGCCAATTTCTACTGTTTAAACATCGTAATAAAAACTCATCAATGACATCCTTTTCCATTTTCGGAGAACTTGCATTTTAGTTGCTTGTTTTGCATTACAGGCTTCTTTAAAGGCATTGGATGCTCATAAAATGATTAATAATGCTCAGCAACACCCCTTGCTCTTCGTATAAATACAGTGGCAGGGCTGAGGGGAATATGCACTTCTTCAGCGATCTGCAATATTAGCTCAACTGTTCTTCAAGAATCCATTACTTGGTAACCATGAGCCATCAATCCACCGGCGGATTCTCAAAGCAAAGCTGCCATGTCACCAGACATGTCTCTTCGGTCCATCTTGGAAACTTCCATAAGAAACACCATGGAGACTCCCACCTTTCCCTTCATGGAGGATCCCATCTTTCACAGCATGGAGGTCACTACAGAGCTCCAAGCGTGCACGGAGGATCAGGAGGTAAAGGCATCTCAGTCTCCAAGCATTCCTCATTGAGCCACGGTAGCCATAATCATGGTGCCCACTCTAATAATCATTTTGGGAGCCACGCTGGCTGGAACAAAGATGGTCTGTTGAGGGCGAACGAGAAGGAAACAATGCAGGTTCTGAATGATCGGCTTGCATCATATCTTGAGAAGGTCCGCTCACTGGAGAATGAGAATACCCAACTGGAGAGGAATATCCGAGAATGGTATGAAAGACATCAACCCACTGCTTTACCTGACTTCAGTAACTACTTCAGGACCATTCAAGAGCTCCAGGGACAGGTGAGAACTTTTAAAAATGATCACTTACAAACATAAAGAATGTGAGATAATGTAATAACGATGACCGTTTTGCATATTTCACAGATCTCTGCAGCGACTGTGGAAAATGCCAGGATTGTTTTGCAGATAGACAATGCCCGGTTGGCTGCTGATGACTTCAGAAATAAGTATGTTTTCCATACCATAACTGCAAAATTATACGGGGAGGGATTTGAAAAATGAAGGTTGCGCTAAAAAGAAAATGCAACAAATAGAAGGCTATGCGTTTCGATGGCAACAAATCTAGTTTTGTTAATAAAACAAAGACCGCAAACTAGAAATTCTACAGTGTTATCTGTTTGAGATAATAATACTAATTTATAAGATTTTTGTTAGATATGAGATGGAGCTCAGGCTGAGGAACAGCGTGGAGGCAGATGTCAATGGTCTACGCAGAGTTCTAGAAGGACTGAATGCGGAGATACGTGACCTTGAGGTGCAGGTCCGCGACCTTCAGGAAGAGCTTCAGCAAATGAAGAGGAACCATGAGGAGGTATGGTTTACAGAATTAGCAATGTGATAATGAATTATCTTAAAAAGCCAAATTATAGGAAAAATAACTTTCTAAAATATATCACTTTTGGTGAAAAGTAGTATGACCCTTTTTTATAAAAAATCCATTTGGTGACATTTTCACTTTAGGAAGTGAATGCTCTGAGAGCTCAGCTGGGACAGAGAATCAACGTGGAGCTGGATGCTGCTCCGTCCATAGATATGAACAAAGCCTTGTCCGAGATCCGACAACAATATGAAAACCTGATGGACAGGAACATGAGGGAGGTCGAGAGCATGTTCCTGCAGAGAGTAAGGAGGTTTTTCTTCTGTTTTAGAGACTTAAGGAGGACTAGCTAAAGGGCACCAACAGAATCCACAGTGCTATAGAACAAAAAGTTACATAGAACTATATATGAAATTCTCAAAATGAGACCTTCCTACAATATTAGGGTGTATCTACCTCAATATATTCCAGCTTCCTTGAAGATGTATCAGTAACATGACTACATTTTAGTACTAAAATATGACTACATTTTTAAATTTATTACACACCTTTCATTATCTACATTTTTTATTTTGCGGACAACGCACCTCAATTTAAACTATAAAATATTTTGGACATGTGCAAATCAGGTTTTCAACTTGGAATTTTGACATCTGGTCCTTCTGCCCCCATGTTCTAATCGGGCCATTTTTAAAGCCAGTCAATTCAATTTACCCCATCAAACCATATATTTTTGAAAACTAGACACCCCAAGGTATTTCAAATGCTGGTAAGAAGTGCTGCGGAAATTGTTGGTGCTTTATAAACAAAAGATAATAATAATTCTAATAATAATCATGAATTCTACTTATGTCATCCTCTCTAAGTGCATTTAGTTTGTGGGTCTGTGTAAATGTCTTAGAGATGTGTAGACACAAAATTGAGCATCAGTCTTAAAGCTCAACAGGTTAATGTTTTTACCGTGGGTTAATAATAACTTATGTTTTAATGACAAAACATTTTTACATAAATTCATCATAATGTAATGGGGTGCAAAAGTTTAAAAATAATAACATTCCCTGCATTTTCTATAATATGCATTTTTTCACCTCCTGAATACAATGAATAAAAAGAATATCTTTACGACATTATGAGCCCCATTTAATTCCCTTTTAAACTGCCACATTTTTCCAGATATACGCATAATTAAAATGAATATCCCCAAAAATATCCTTATAAAAAGAAACAGGCAATTTAATATTTCTTTTGATAATGAATTATTAATAATTATGTCAAAAACTGTGCTCAGATCTTCTATTCATCTCAACAGGTTTTGTCTCTGTTTGCTCTGCTTTTTCATTTTTTTCATTCAATTAATATGGGGGGTTTTGTTTAGTGAAAGCTCTACTCAACCCTTTTTTATACCACTATAATGATGTTTTATGCTTTTAACACATTAAATAATGGATCGTTTTTATAATACGTTTTTGTTGGCTTGTATTGACCTTTCAGAATTAATTCAGCTTATGGGTCTTAGCAAAGATTTTATTGACATATATATAGAGGCAAATTAAAGCATCAAGCTTACGGATCAAAGGCTAATATCCGTATTATTGCTTATTATACTTATTAATCATGCTTTAATGTTAAAAGTTTTGATATGCACAGTTTATATTGTAAAGATGTGCTTGAAGCAGATAAAATGCCAATTGTCTTGCATCTGTCCAGCATGTTTAAACTGTTTAATATTTGTTGTTTGAAGAGTTTAATTCTCAGGCCTAGCAAAGCATTGGATGCTCATAAAATGTTAATATGCAGAAACACTCCCCTGTATTTGCTATAAATATGGAGCCAGTGCTAACGGAAATTTGTACTTCTCCAACAAGCTCAAGATCATTTGGTTGTTTATTAAGAACATCTTCTAATCGCCATGAGTCCCATTCATTCTGGAAAAAACTGCGGATTCTCAGCCAAAAGCTGTCACCTTGGTGGACATCCCATCAATGTCACCAGACATGTCTCTTCAGTCCATCAAGGAAGCTCCCATAACAAGATGCATGGAGGTTCCCATTATGGAGGATCCCATCTTTCCTACCATGGGGGCTACCATGCGAAGCACCATGAAGGATTCCATATCTCCCATCATAAAATGGCCTACCCTTCCCACCATGGAGGCCACTACAGTGCTCCTAGTGTACATGGAGGTTCAGGAGGTAAAGGCATCTCAATCTCTAAGCATTCTCCTGGTCATAGTGGACACTCCAAAAACCTTGGAAGCCATGTGGGCTGGAACAAAGGTGGTTTGTTTGGTGTCAATGAGAAGGAAACCATGCAGGCTCTAAATAACAGATTGGCCTCCTACCTGGAGAGGGTCAGTTCACTGGAGCAGGAAAATGATCAGCTGGAGAGGAATATCCGAGAGTGGTATGACAGAAATCAACCCAGTGCTTTACCTGACTTCAGTAACTACTTCAGGACCATCCGAGAGCTCCAGGGACAGGTAGGAAACACTCCATATATAAAATAATATACATTTTAAGTTTCATTCGTAAATAATTATACTGATATTTTACATTAATGCATTTCATAGATCTCTGCGACCAGTGTGGAAAATGCAAGGATTGTTCTGCAGATAGACAATGCTCGCCTGGCGGCTGATGACTTTAGAAGCAAGTATGTTATTTTATGAAGAAGTCTAAAACAAATCCCCCATTTACTGCTTATTTGATTTAACCTCACATCTACCTGGACACTGAAAAAAAAAACAAAAAACCCTGAAGTTTTGGGGATAAGCAGACATGAGCAAAATGGTATGGATTATGCCTGGGCCTAATCACACATCTCTTCTCACATTTAGACTTCCATGGCCACAGAGCTACAAGATAACGTAATCTCAGTTAGGAGACCTATAGTTCAATCTCTCAGAGTCTTTGGTGTCTTCAATAGATCCTGTTGACTGGCAGCATTGTAAAATCCTATTGCCTTGGTGGAAACCAAGCTATTTAAGACTAAAATTAGAGTGCAATATTCACAAACACGCTAACAAGGAGAATATCTGATCACACATTATTGAGTTATGATTTTTATGGAAAAAATATTTAATGATTATATCAATTATTTATTATTATCATCATTATTATAACAGCTCCTTTTGTTAATATATTTTGATTTGTCAGATATGAAATGGAACTCAGGCTGACAAATAATGTTGAGACAGATATGAATGGACTGCGTAGACTTCTAGAAGGACTGAATGTGGAAATTTGTAACCTTGAAGGACAAGTTGGGAACCTTCAGGAAGAGCTTCAGCAGATGAGGAGGAACCACGAAGAGGTAATGTTTTGAGAATGAACCTAAAGCCTTGTGGTTACTAAAAATTTTGACCGTTGAATGAAAAAAAATTCTTTTAAGGAGGTGAATTCACTGAGAGCTCAGCTGGGACAAAGAGTCAGCGTGGAAGTAGACGCTGCGCCATCAGTTGATCTGAACAGATCCTTGTCTGAGATCCGACAACAATATGAAGAGTTGATGGAGAGGAACCTGAGGGAGGTCGAGAACATGTTTATGCAAAGGGCGAGTAGATTAATTTTAATTACCATCTTTTTCCAAACTCTTTACTATTTTCCTTGAAACGCATTCATTATACAGCTTGCACACTACTTGCCAGCTGAACAAGAAGGCAACATGTAAAAATACAACATATCTGCACATGTTGTGCTTTGCAGAGTGAAGAGCTGAACCGCGAGGTGACATCTGGTGCTGCGCAGCTACAGTCAGTCCAGACAGAACTAATAGACCTAAAGCGTGATATCCAAACACTGGAGATCGAGCTACAGAGCCAACTCAGTATGGTATGTCTTACCTATTAACAATGTATGAAATATGCGGCTTTTGACATTTTGACATCATTCCGTACTTCACTTCACTATCTCACTTCAGAGCTAAGCTTTTTTATTTTCGTGACTGTGTAAATCAGCAGAGCAAACAAACCTTGGACGAGACAATTACAGTGAGCACATACTTGTTACTACACATTTATTATGCATCTTTGTCAATCATATTCCAGAAATCCGCTCTGGAGGGCACCTTGGCAGAGACCGAAGCCACTTACAATTCCCAGCTCTCCCAGTTACAAGGCCTGATCAATGCTGTGGAATCCCAGCTGGCACAGATCCGATCTGACCTGGAGCAGCAGAACCACCAGTACAGGATCCTCATGGACCAGAAGACCCACCTGGAGATGGAGATCGCCACCTACAAACGCCTACTGGAAGGACATGACTTCCAGTAAGTAATGGAAACACTACGTGAACAGGGCTGAATGAAATTAATCTTTTATGACACTGAAGATTATTTCAAGTAGACAATGTTTATCTTTTATAATAAATAGCTCAATTTACTGTTATTAAGACACCAAAATTCACAAATATAGATTTGGAAGTGAAGATCTGGTATCTTATTAGAAACATAAAAAAAGTTTCTAAAGATCTTAAAAATGATGCACCTATTTATAAATACCTATTTTTTTTAATTTCACAGTGCTTCTGGACACTCTTTCCTAGGTGGAACACATGGTATGTGTGAATGGAATCATCTTGATCACTACCTTACAGTGATATTTTAACTTGTGACCTCATTATCAGAAAGAGGTCAGACTACCGTTGCTTATATTGCCGCTTATAAAAAAAAAATCAAATTTATTTTTCTAATCCAAACCTTTTCTTCTTCCTAGGATCTCATCACATCACCGTAAAACACCCCCACCACTCCAAGTGTTAAAATACTTTAACGTTTTGGAATTCTGTTTCTCTGCTTCTACATTGTCATGCTTTTGCTTCTACAGAATGTACCCAGACCATGATGATCCATAGGTACGCTAAGAGCAACTTTTTTTTTTTTTTTTTTTTAGATCTGGGACTGTAGTGAATAACTAATTCTTAAAAAGTGTTATGCGTCATATCTCCTAAAAGCTATAAAATGATGATTGATGTTTAAAAAGGTCTTGAGTGTCCTGCTACTCAACTATGAGTGATATCATTATTACTATTATTATTTACATCTATGTTTTCTAAACATCGCATCTCATGTGTTTTCCAAATTATTAACACAAAATAACTACGTGGTGAATTTGCTTGTTTATGCGAGTCAATCATGGTTTAGTATTATAACAAATCTGACTGCTTGCCTACTGGGTGCTCCACCAGGGCAATTGTTTCTGCAGCAATACAAGCATTTTAATGTCAATTGTAAGTCAGTCCATATTTTTTATGTAAGCTTCCTCAAGCAAGGACCACCTTACCATTCTTCCAGCTGTCCCAATATGTATAATGTTATTTGCATGTTTTATATGGTTTATGGTACAGTTCTATGGTACAGTTCTTTAAATAAACTGAGAGACAAACTGTGACCTAGGCTGACCTGGCTTAGGACTAGTGAGCCAAGTCTAGAAAGACACTACCCCTTCTGCTGCACAACTGCAAGCCAAAAGCCCTATTGAGCCATCGGGCTTCCTGCAGTGCCACTGCTTAACAGGTCGATGATGAGATCACTAATCACCCCGACTGACCCATTTGCGCTAAAGAGGAACATGCCAAGTCGGCATAGTCCTTCATAACTTCCTTCAACCCAGATAAAACATCATATCACGGCGCTCAGCAGTATGGATGGCGGCACGGAAGGGGGGGGGGACAGGTGGTGCCGTTAGTTAGGCTTAAGGCATGGCAAAGGATAAATATGCTACTGGATAAACCTTTGGTGATATCATTTGTAAGATTAGTGAATGTCATTGTTTCTTATCAGTTTCATTCTTATTGACTACATTATGCTGGTTTTTGCACTCTATTGTATTATTTCTTGGCAATTTCTCAATAAAATCTTGTATCTTGTGAACCTTGCTGGAGTGGTGAATAATGGTTTATTGGAGAAGCTGTTTGCTTGTCAAGTAAAATAAGACACACATGGTAATAAAGAATATATCAACAAGTCTAAGACATGCTCACAAAGGCATTTGGTATGTCATCTTGGCTCCCTCATATTTCATGTCTGCTATTTAAACACATCCTTTGGATGATGAAAGGATGAGGAATATCTGACTGTTGGAGAGAGAGGAGGCTTTGAGCCTTGTACCCCGAGACCTTATAATAGATAGACTTCTTCTGTTGCTTTTGAGTGACATGGAATTGCAAGTTCTCTACTAAGCAATATTGTGTGGTTTCACAGTGTCTGTTGTGTCGTCTGGTGCTTGGTTACCACTTTGTATTTTACACACTTGACACCGTAGCCCTTACAATGATAATCAAACACCTAAAGGAGGTGGCTAGACTATGTGATCCCCCAAGTATCACCTATTATGCTTAACATATGTATCAAACCTCATCCGATCAAGAGGACGCCATTTTTAGCTGTATGCTGTCAACAAATCATATAAATTGGAGCATCAGAACAGCACAGAGATCATGCCAACATCATCACTTCATGCCTCGGGGACATTAGAGACTAGATGATAGCTAACCAATTACAACTTAATCCATATAAAACTAATTTAATAATGCTAGAATCCAGATCTCATCTATCAAGCGTTACTTCCCAACAAGCAGCAGAACTCTGTCCCATCATAGGTATCTCTCCCGTGTCCCCATCTCAACAGGTCAAAAACCTAGGAGCAGTAATGAGCATGTTTTCTCTAAAACCTCAGATCGAAGCAACTGCAAAAAATAGCAATATCTACTATACAGAAAAGTCCTGAACACAGTAACCAGATTGATAGTCTTATCATGTCTGGACCATGACAATGCCATGTATCTGTTGAACTGAGGAAACTACATTGGCTACCAGTGAAGCAACAATCAACTTTTAAACTCTTCATGTTGCTACACTGGTTGCTAAATAAAAGTAAATTATGATATTTACAGGAGATGTTCACTCTACATCTTTCCTTACCTTGGCTCCTCCTCAACTGTCCTTGTCCGGGGATGCTGTTCACCTTCTGTACAAGGTCCATAAAGACGGCACAGAGCTCTGAGGTCAACCCCATCAAACACCTTTGGGATGAACTGCAATGGAGATTGCGAGCCGTGCTTTCTTGTCCGTCATCAGTCCCTGACCTCACAAATGCTCTACTGGACGAATGGGCAAACATTCCCACAGAAACCCTCCAACATTTTGTGGAAAGCCTTCCCAGAAGAGTGGAAGCTGTTATAGCTGCAAAGGGGGATCAACTATATATTAACGTCTATGTATTTACAATGCAATGCCATCAAAGTCCCTGCTAGTGTAATGGTCAGGTGTCCCAATACTTTTGTCCATATGGTGTCTATATACATTCACTGGCCACTTTATTAGGTACACCTTGCTGTTACCGGGTTGGACCCTTTTTTGTCTTCAGAACTGCCTTCATTCTTCATGGCATACTTTCTACATATGGACATGATGGCATCACGCAGTTGCAGATTTGTCGGCTGCACATCCATGATGCAAATCTCCTGTTCCACCACATCCCAAAGGCCATTGGAGTACAGTGAATTCATAATCATGTTCAAGAAACCAGTTTGAGATGATGTCGCATTTAAACGATGCTCAATTGATACTCAGGGCCCCAAAGTGTGCCAAGAAAATGTCCCCCACACCATAACACCACCAGCCTGAACCATTGATACAAGGCATGATGGATCCATGCTTTCATGTTGTTTACGCCAAAGTCTGACCCTGCCATCTGAATGTCGCAGCAGGAATCGAGGCTCATCAGACCATGTAACATTCTTCCAGTCTTCCATTGTCCAATTTTGGGGATTCTGTGCGAATTGTAGCCTCAGTTTCCTGTTCTTAGCTGACAGGAGTGGCATCCGGTGGGGTCTTCTGCTGCTGTAGCCAATCTGCTTCAAGGTCATGTTGCGTGTTCAGAGATAGTATTCTGCATACCTTGGTTATTTGAGTTACTATTGCCTTTCTGTCATCTCGAACCATTCTGCCCGTTCTCCTCTGACCTCTGACATCAACAAGACATTTCCGTCCACACAACTGTCGCTCACTGGGTATTTTCTCTTTTTCGTACCAATCTATGTAAACCCTAGAGATGGTTGTGCGTAAAAACCCCAGTAGATCAGCAGTTTCTGAAATACTCAGACCAGCCTGTCTGGCACCAACAACCATGCCACGTTCTGATGAACTTCAGCAAGTTGTCTTGACCACGTCTACATGCCTAAATGCATTGAGTTGCTGTCATGTGATTGGCTGATTAGCTATTTGTGTTAACAAGCAATTGAACAGGTGTACCTAATAAAGTGGCCAGTGAGTGTATATACACAGGAAAATAGATGGCACTAAATATACGTGTGTTATTGTTTTTATAGTTTAAATTGTCCAATGTATATGATTTCAAAAAGATCATTATGTGTAAACCATGGGGGCGGCCATATTGCTATACCTCCCTATTCAGTACTACTTGGGTTTTGTTGAGTTGCTCGTTGCTTTTGATTGGTTGAGGCAGCCTTTGTAAAAATGATCTAAGGAAAGCAGAACTGATTTCAGGACAGAAAATTATCAAGATAGGTGGCTTTATCTAATATACAAACAAATATCTCATTACTATGGAAATATTTATTTAATTTAGTCATTTTGAACTCACTGGCCCATTTTCTTTTTTTACACCATTATAACACTGTTTTATTCTTATATATTAAATAATGAATCATTTTTACAATAAATTGTAATTGGCTTGTATTGACCTTTCAGAAATAATTTGGCTTATGGGTGTCTACAAACCATCTATTGACATCTATAGACACAAATCAAGGCATCAAGCATAAGAATCAAAGGTTCGTGTTCTTATTGTTGGTTATAATTATTAGTCATGCTTTAATGTTAAAGGTTTTGATATGCACAGTTTATATTATGAAGATGCGTGTGAAACAGATGAACAAAATGTCTTCTCCTGCATCAGTGTAGCATGTTGAAATAGTTTAATAATTGGTGTTTGAGGAGTCTAATTTGAAACATAGCAGGGCATTAGATGCTCATAAAATTTTAATACACCGAACCCCCTCCAATGTTTTCTATAAATACAGAGCTACTGCTAAGGGAAAAGTACACGTCTTCACCAAGCTGAATATAATTTGGTCATTTCTAAAGAACACATCTTCAAATCGCCATGAGTCCCATTCATTGTGGAACAACCAGTGGGCTCTCAACCAGAAGCTGTCATCTCGGTGGATACACCTTTAACGCCACCAGACATGCGTCTTCAGTCCACTTAGGGAGCTCCCGTAAAAAAATACATGGAGGCTATGATGTTTGCCACTATGGAGGTTCCCATCTTTCTCACCATGGGGGCCACCATGTGAAGCACCATGAAGGATCCCATATTTCCCATCATAAAGCGATCTACCCCACCGACCATGGATGCCACTACAGCACTCCTGCCGTACACGCAGGCTCAGGGGGTAAAGCAATGTCAATCTCCAAGCATTCATCTGGTCATGCTGGCCATTCCATGAGCTGGAACAAAGGTGGTTTGTTTGGTGTCAATGAGAAGGAAACCATGCAGGCTCTAAATGACAGATTGGCCTCCTACCTGGAGAGGGTCAGTTCACTGGAACAGGAAAATTATCAGCTGGAGAGGAATATCAGAGAGTGGTATAATAGAACTCAACCCAGTGCTTTACCTGACTTCAGTAACTTCTTCAGGACCATTCGAGAGCTCCAGGGACAGGTAAAAAACACTTTATGTGTAAATTAATATTTATATTATATATATATATATTCTTGTGTAGTTTAATTTGTAACTGATTATAGTTATACTCTACATTAATGTATTTCACAGATCTCAGAGACCAGTGTGGAAAACGCCAGGACCGTTGTGCAGATAGACAATGCTCATCTGGCTGCTGCCGATTTCAGAAGCAAGTATGTTCTTTTAGGAAGGCGTCTAAAACAGGTCCCCATTTACAGCTCAGGTGCCTTATACACAAACATTAAACATAGATGGACACCGAAAGAAAGAAAAAACAGAAGGTTTGGGGGAAGAGCAGGACATTCCCATGGGCAAAGTAATTTCAGTTCCGAGATCTAAAGTCCAATCTATGAGTTGCCTTTGGCGTTGTGGGCTATTGCATTCATGGAATGATTACCGTACAATTAGAGGGCAATATTTTATAACAGACCAATAGTGAGTATAGCTAGTTACACATGATTTTGTACTGAGGTTATTATAATTATGCACAGTTTGTTTTGTTAATTGTGTATTTTGATCTGTTAGGTATGAAATGGAACTCAGGCTGATGCAAAATGTTGAGGCAGATATGAATGGACTGCGTAGACTTTTGGAAGGAATAAATATGGAGACGTGGAACCTTGAAGGGCAAGTTCAGAACCTTCAGGAAGAGCTTCAGCAGATGAGGAGGAACCACGAAGAGGTTATGTTTGTTAAACGATTAAAGGAGTGTAGTTGGTATTGAATGAAGAGTATTATTAATTTTATTAAGTATACTCGAATTGTTTTAAGGAGGTGAATTCACTGAGAGCTCAGCTGGGACAGAGAGTCAGCGTGGAAGTCGACGCTGCGCCATCAGTTGATCTGAACAGATCCTTGTCTGAGATCCGACAACAATATGAAGAGTTGATGGAGAGGAACCTGAGGGAGGTCGAGAACATGTTTATGCAAAGGGTGAGTAGATATTTTTCACCTTTTTTCAAAGTTTACAAACTCTTTACTATTTTTGAAAAGAAGATTTATTTTAAAACTGAATTCTACTTTCCACCTAAAAAAGAAAGCAAAATATAACTAAGCAACATATCTGCACATTTTGTGCTTTGCAGAGTGAAGAGCTGAATCGTGAGGTGACATTCGGTGCTGCGCAGCTACAGTCAGTCCAGACAGAAGTAATAGAACTAAGGCGTACTATTCAGACATTAGAGATCGAGCTACAGAGCCAACTCAGTATGGTATGTCTTACCTTTTAACTTCAGACAAAGCATTGAAGAATAAGAAATAAGAATATAGAACGCATATTTATTAGTATAGCAGCCGGTACATTTATCATATATTGTTGTCCATCATATTCCAGAAATCCGCTCTGGAGGGCACCTTGGCAGAGACCGAAGCCACTTACAATTCCCAGCTCTCCCAGTTACAAGGTCTGATCAATGCTGTGGAATCCCAGCTGGCACAGATCCGATCTGACCTGGAGCAGCAGAACCACCAGTACAGGATCCTCATGGACCAGAAAACCCATCTGGAGATGGAGATCGCCACCTACAAACGCCTACTGGAAGGAAATGACATCCAGTAAGTAATGGAAACACTACGTGAACAGGGCTGAATGAAATCTGTGTGATATGACACAAAAAACACAATTTTTCTTCATCTTACAGCGTTTCTGGACACTCTTTTCCAGGTGGAACCCATGGTGAGTCTGAATAGAATACTTTATCATGAATCCCAAGGGTTTGCTTATTAGTACCAGAGAGTGAAATTTGAACTTGTAGCCTCAATCTCTGAAAGAGGTCAGACTAGTGTTTTTATAATTTTTAAAACAAATAAGATTTATTTTTCTAATTCCAAACCTTTCTTCTCCCTAGGATCTCATCACTCTGCCTTAAGACATTCCTACCATGCCAAGTGTTAAATCCTTTACAGTTCTGAAATCTTTGCTTCTACCTTGTCATACTTTTGCTTCTTTAGAGAATACACAGAGCATTTGATGCATAGATCAACTTTGTAGTTTTTAGATACGGAACTGTGGTGTACGACTGGTAATAAAAATATATATTGTAATATAAATTCATCGACATTTTGTAAACATCACACCTCATTTGTTTTCAAATTATTAACACTAAATGACTCCATTATGACAATCCATAGGTTTGAAAGAACAATTCTGCCACATGAAACTAAAGTTCTGCTAAAAAAGATATTTACGGTATCTTTACTATGGAACGCTTAACAAAAGTGACCATAATGTCCTGTGCTATTAGGGAGCTCTCTGATATGTCTGGCCTGGGTATTTGCATGTGAGTACGACTGCATCTCAGAGAAGATGAGCTGGCCAAACATGGCTTCTTGTTTTATACGCAGTTACAATGATAATGAATCATAGAGATGGATACGGACGGTGATCCTGGCACTCAGAATTCCTAATAGATAAGCTCTTGTGACAGGACCCCCTCAATCTACAGCACTCACCCGTCATACCCTATTTTCTATTAGACTGTAAGCTTGTACAAGCGGGGGCCACCTTACATTTCTTCTTACAAGTTTGATTTTTATTGAGTACACGACTCTGCTCTTTGCACTGTATTGTACCATTTTCTGCTATTTCTAAATAAAAACTTTTATCTCATTAACCCTGCTGTTGTGTTCAGTTAATGGGGTGGGGATAATAGAATGGAGCGGCGAATAATGGTTTAGTTGAATTGTAAGCAAAATAAGACACACACGTCAATACGAACATGTCAAGCACACCGCCAAACACACATTCCTTAGTCATGGCGACATGGATTCCCTCATTGTCATATGGAGAGGTCAGTGGAAGACAAATCAGGGTTGGGACAGCCAAGGTCAAACACAATCAGCTCAGAACAAGGCACGCAATGATTAGACAGAGGCATTAACAAAATACAGACCAGGGCCAATAACTAGATGATCAAAGGTCCAAACAAAGTGCCAAAGGTGTGAGAAAGAAAGCATTAACGGCATAATGAGCCACCAGTCAAACACAAGAATCAATAAACAAGAAATAATATCAGCAGAGTGCAAACATCAGGAACAAACCAAATCTGAGGCCTGGAAAACAATGTTCTAGTGAGGGAAGCTAGGAGGAAGACGAGTTTATAGAGACCTTTTATTAACAGGCAAGCCTTATGTGTGTCAGGAACCAGCATAAGGTGGTCATGGGACATAGGGAGACAAGAATACTGGCAACCACAAAGTCTCCTGCCGGTGAAATGGGCAGGTGAATCGCAAGATTCACATGAACTTCTGAGTAACTGATACCATTTTGTGAGTTTATACATCTAACATAATGGAGGTGGCGGCACTTTAAATGAAATCCAATATCACCTCATTGGGCGGTTATTTAGGTCTGACACATAAGCAAGGGTTGTTTATGGGAGTTCCTGTAAAGGTAATTTCATAAAATATATTCTGTAAATACGAGTTAATTGTAAACTGTTCTCTACATTTTTCTCATCCAAGGACAGTATGTTAAATTTGTCCTGGCACTTTAAGGTCAGTGGCCGGTAAATGATCCTTGTATGGCCATCTGCTGGATCTACTGGGCAGCAAGCTACAGTTTTACACTTTTGCTGTGCTTTGTGT
Source organism: Spea multiplicata (assembly GCA_009364415.1). Classification (NCBI taxonomy): domain Eukaryota; kingdom Metazoa; phylum Chordata; class Amphibia; order Anura; family Pelobatidae; genus Spea; species Spea multiplicata. The sequence goes on along the minus strand of VKOC01046802.1, from coordinate 53,181 downwards.
AATTGAGAAGGCCTATTGAAAAAGGGACAGAGTGCCCTGAAATATTTAGGTTATGCTCAAAAAACATGTATTAAATACAGTGGTAACTCAGTAACAGCAGGACATTTGAGTGCATGTCTTTATTGTGCTTTTTGTGGAGACAGATCTGTGGAAAAAAAAGGTACTTAAATAAAAATAATATGATATCGCCCGAAGGGAAAGTCATCAAAAAATTATTTTTCCCTTCCCCTTACAAGACTGTAAGAAAGTTATGTTTAAGCACCCCTATGAACTCTCCAACGGGCCCTTCTCCTCTAAATGTTTCTGTTTGCACGTGAACTCAACTTCTGCTTCTCTACAGATGACCAACATGCAAGGGTTGACATGGTGTCAGCAAGTGTCCGTCACCCTGCCAGTTACCTCCAGAGGCAGACGTAACTGTCTGCTACTGGAGGAGAAGGGCCGGTTGGAGAGTTCATTGATCTCCTAACCTGGCCAAAATAAAGGGAGCTTGAGGTCTGTTCTGGCAAACCTCTGTTCGGAGCTCCGTCACACTGTATACCCTCGATCGAAGCCGAGTCTTGGGATATAATGTTGTATCCCGGCGTTCACCAATGAAGCTGCATGTAGCGCCCAAGGGACCTTGCACTCCCACCACAGGATGGTTGGAAGAAAAAGAAAAGAGAGGAATAAAACATAAGATGAGGGAACAGATAGAGAGAAAATGATAGAGGAGAGATAGAGCGAATGTTTAGATGAGAGGGAGAAAACATGAGAAGTGGAAAGATGTATGGAGAAATTGGAGAGATGGGGAAAAGGGAAGAGATGAGGAGAATGGGGAGAAAGGGGAGAGATTTGGAAAGGGGTAGAGAAAGAGGGTGTGTGTGTTTTGAAAGTGTTATGTAAGTACAGGTGTGAATTTGTGTGTGTGTATGGGCAGGTTGTGTGTGTATAGGAGGGTGTGTGTGTGTATGGGCAGATTATGTATGTATGGGCAAGCATGTGTAAGGGCAGCAATATATGTGTGCATTTTTACAATATATCCTTTAAAGGGAATAGAATGATTCATTCTAATACATTTTTAACCCAGAACTATTTTTTTTCATTGTTTTAAATTAAGATATTGTACTTCATTGAGTCGACTAGCTTTAAAAATGTACATCATGTCTCGGCCTATCTACATCTAACTTTACTCCATAAATATTGCTTATTTTACACAGTTAAAAGCACTCTATTGGACATGTATAAGCAGATAAAGTATCGGTCACAAGCTTACATTGGTGGGTTAAATTTTTTTTTTAAATTGTGTTTAAAATTGTTTGAAAATATAGTTTAAAAAACATTGTTATGTGTAAAACATGGAAACAACCTCTTTAATTTCAGATTTTTCAGGATTATACCTTCCCAGCAAATTACGGCTTTGTTTCGTTGAGTTGCTCAATGTTTTTGATTGGCCGAGGAAGTATTTGTGGGGAAAAACACAAAGAAAAAGCCGAATTAAAAGCTGTTTTTGAATATGAACTTAGTTATACAAAAAACCATGGAGGCGACGGTTCTAAGGAACTTGTTGGTCCTATCTTCGATTCGCCACTATAATGCTGTTTTATTCTTTTATCCTGCATCAAATATTGGATCATTTTCATAATAAATCCAATTGTAGGTGTCTTGTATTGATCTTAATTTGGCGTATGTGTGTGTTTTATTGATGTCTATAGACACAGATGAAGGCATCAAGCTTACGAATCAAATGTTAATGCCTTTATTGTCGGTTAATAATTATTAGTCATGCTTTAATGTTAAAAGTTTTGATATGCACAGTTTATATTATAAAGGTGTGTTAAAAGCAGATGTGTCTTCTCCGGCATCTGTCTAGCATGTTGAAACGGTTTAAGATTTGCGGTTTGTGGAGTCTAATTGGAGGCACAGCAAGGCATTAGATGCTCATAAAATGCTAATACTCGTAAACACCCCCTTATATTTGCTATAAATACAGAGCTACCGCTAAGGGAAGAGTACACGTCTTCAACAAGCTGAATATAATTTGGTAATTTCTAAAGAACACATCTTCTAATCGCCATGAGTCCCATTCATTGTGGAGCAACCAGCAGATTCTCAACCAGAAGCTGTCATCTCGGTGGACATACCCTTAATGCCACCAGACATGTCTCTTCAGTCCACCTAGGAAGCAGCCATAAAAAACCACATACAGGCATTGATGTTTGCCATTATGGAGGTTCCCATCTTTCTCACCATGGGGGTTACCAGACGAAGCACCATGAAGGATCCCATATCTCCCATCATAAAATGGCTTACCCTTCCCACCATGGAGGCCACTACAGTGCTCCTAGTGTACATGGAGGTTCAGGAGGTAAAGGAATCTCAATCTCCAAGCATCCTTCTGGTCATGGTGGACACTCCAAAAACTTTGGAAGCCACATGGGCTGGAACAAAGGTGGTTTGTTTGGTGTCAATGAGAAGGAAACCATGCAGGCTCTAAATAACAGATTGGCCTCCTACCTGGAGAGGGTCAGTTCACTGGAGCAGGAAAATGATCAGCTGGAGAGGAATATCCGAGAGTGGTATGACAGAAATCAACCCAGTGCTTTACCTGACTTCAGTAACTACTTCAGGACCATCCGAGAGCTCCAGGGAGAGGTAGGAAAAATGTAATCAGTAAACTAATATTCATTCAAGGCGGTTTAACCAATAATAGTTATATTTTACGTTAATCTGTTTCACAGATCTCAGCCACCACTGTGGAAAATGCCAGGATTGTTCTTCAGATAGACAATGCTCGTCTGGCTGCTGACGACTTTAGAAGCAAGTATGTTCTTTTAAGAAGGCATCTAAAACAGGTCCCCGATTATACCGTTTAGGTGCCCTTGTATATAAACAGTACATATATGTGAACACTGAGCGAAACAAAAAGCAGAACGTTTCGAGGATAAGCAGAGCATGAACAAACTGGTATGGATAATGGCTGGGCTCAATCAAATACCTGTTCACCAAATAATATTACCCACATTGAATCTGTCAGATTAAGATATCAATGTCATATTTGACAGCTCCTTTCATTAAAACTATATTTTTATATGCTAGATATGAGATGGAACTCAGACTGGCGCAAAATGCTGAGGCAGATATCAATGTAATGCGTAGACTTCTAGAAGGACTAAATGCGGACATATGTAACCTGGAAGGACAGGTTCAGAACCTTCAGGAAGAGCTCCAGCAGATGAGGAGAAACCATGAAGAGGTAATATGTTTTCAACATTATCCTAAATTAAAACATAGTGGTTGTACTAAATAAAAATTGTCACTGTTGAATGAAAAATATTAACTTTAATCATGTAAACGCGGGGATTGTTTTAAGGAGGTGAATTCACTGAGAGCTCAGCTGGGACAGAGAGTCAGCGTGGAAGTCGACGCTGCGCCATCAGTTGATCTGAACAGATCCTTGTCTGAGATCCGACAACAATATGAAGAGTTGATGGAGAGGAACCTGAGGGAGGTCGAGAACATGTTTATGCAAAGGGTGAGTAGATATTTTTAACCTTTTTTGAAAGTTTACAAACTCTTTCCTATTTTATAAAAGAAGACTCATTATAAAGCTGGATTCCATTTTCCGACTATAAAAGAACACAAAATATAACTAAGCATATTTGCACATTTTGTGCTTTGCAGAGTGAAGAGCTGAATCGTGAGGTGACATTCGGTGCTGCGCAGCTACAGTCAGTCCAGACAGAAGTAATAGAACTAAAGCGTGATATCCAAACACTGGAGATCGAGCTACAGAGCCAACTCAGTATGGTATGTCTTACCTTTCAACTTCAGACAATGTAGGTAAACCGTGTTGTCCCTTTATTTATTACTATACCAGCCAGTACATTTATCATATATCGTTGTCCATCATATTCCAGAAATCCGCTCTGGAGGGCACCTTGGCAGAGACCGAAGCCACTTACAATTCCCAGCTCTCCCAGTTACAAGGCCTGATCAATGCTTTGGAATCCCAGCTGGCACAGATCCGATCTGACCTGGAGCAGCAGAACCACCAGTACAGGATCCTCATGGACCAGAAAACCCATCTGGAGATGGAGATCGCCACCTACAAACGCCTACTGGAAGGAAATGACATCCAGTAAGTAATGGAAACACTATGTGAACAGGGCTATAAGAACTCTATTACCCAAGACACACAAAGATTATTCCAGGTAGACAATGTTTATGTTCAATATTAAATAACTCCATCATTAAACAAACCCATGACTTTCTCTTTGGTTTATAGAAAGGCATGTATAATCCAATGGATCTGTGCTTATGTATACTACACTGACACTTACATTTAGTGTTCATAATGAAACAACATGGGGCCCTTGGTTAAGTTTTGTATTACAGTCAGATTTTTAATCAACTCATGGGTAAAACAGATTTAATTAGCAAGCTTAATGTTATGCAGACATTACTATGCACAGATAGATTTGGTAATGTAGATCTGGTAACATAAAAATCGTTCCAAAGATCTTAAAGATAATAAACTTATTTCTAAAAACCTCTTTGTTTCATCTTACAGCGTCTCTGGACACTCTGGACACTCTTTCCTAGGTGGAACACATGGTAAGTCTTGAATAGAATTGGTACTTTATCATGAAATACATGGAGTAGTTATTAGTAGACATTTTAAAGAAAACAAGTTGTACCAAATGTGTCATTATTAATATAACACTAAGAAGTACCGGTATGTTTTCAAAAATAAGCTAAAAGGAGCTTTTCTCCTCCTGGGATTTATGAAGGGCAGGACTAGCGGAGCATTGAGGACGGGATGGCTGCGTGTATGGGTGGTGTTAGCTCCAGGCAGCCTTTTGTGGGTGAAGAGCGTGAGGAAAGTGGGTGAGGAACGGGCATGGCCAAAAAATACTTGCCTTATAGAAAGAAGACAATGACCCAGAGACCCGGGGAAGCAGGGCTTCCCCCAGAGACTCTGGGTCAAACATGGACAGTTCACAGGTTTGGCCATGGGACTTTCCTTTTACCAAACTAACAATGGTTATTTTGAATCATGAAAACATTAGACTTATTGTCCTAAACCTTTCCCTTTCTCTAGGGTTTCATCACACCTCCGTTAAGCACTCCCACCATGCCAAGTGTTAAAACACAAAACGTCTGAGGGGAGAAGAAGAATCCCTTCGTTCTGAAGACTTGATTCCGGTGCTGAATTTTCTGAAAATCTCCTCCTCTACATTATCATACTTTTGCTTCTACTTGAAAATACTCAACACATAATTTTGCTGAGTGTGGCTCAATTCTAACTTTGTATTTTTCGCATCTGGATCTATAGCGTAGGACCAGTTATAAAAAATATTATGTGCAATATCCCAGATGGCACATGATTGCACAAATGGTTGGATGACCTGTTCCCTTAAGGTTTTCTACTAAAAACAGAATTAGATATTTGTCTAACAAAGGTGTCCATAATGTTCTGTAGTATTAGGGAGGTCTCTGATGTGTCTGAGCTGGTAATTTGCATGTGAGTACGACTGCATCTAAGAGAAGATGAGTTGGCCAAGCATGGCTTCTTGTTTTATAGGAATACGCAGTTACAATGATAATGAATCATAGAGATGGATACAGACGGTGATCCTGGCACTCAGAATTCACAATGTCACCTGATACATGCATATTGTGTCTGCTCCATGGTACAGCACTATGGAATATGCTGGAGATTTTAATTAACGAATAATAATAATTGGAAGATTAGTGAATGTCATTGCTTCTTATGCTGTTCTATGCACTGTATTCTATCTGTTTGGGAATTTTCGCAAAATAAAATTATGTCTCATGAACCCTTCTGTGTTGAGTTAATGGGGAGGTGATAAGGGAATGGAATATCTCGATTGGTGAATATTTCAGGAGGATACATTAATGTCAGTAGGGTTCATGTCTAAGGCACACACAGAAAGCACAAGGTTTGTCATCTTTTCATTTCTTAGTCATGGTTACACGGGCCCTCTCGTTTTCATATGTCGATCATTTAAACACAGCCTTTGAGCACAGCATAGGGTTAAAAGGATTAAAAAAGGGTGATAACTGTAAGGTGTGAAATGAGAAGAGTATATGTAGGATGACCTTTAAAATGAAACCATAGACAGTGGCTGTGGGTTGGAAGCAAGAGAGAGAGAGGGGTTATTCTGTACTAATTGGACCTAACAATGTAAGTCTGCCTAAAACCCCTTACTTATATAGTTCCAGAAGCATGTTTCTTTACAATGCAGGTTCGGGGCTGCATAGGCAAACAGAGACAGCTTAACTGCTGCCAATATTTTGCCTACTTTGGTCCCTTTCCACCCTTTGTAATATCATCAAACAGTAACTTGGGTTGAAAAAGTCAATATCTTCAAACCCTACATTGAAACACATTGTGCCTCAAAAAGGGGAAACAATCTTTCTTGACTCGGAAATGGCATCTCATTTCTCATTTCGATCAACAACTATAACGAATCATGTCATTATACCCAGTTATATCCCTGCATACTAATCACTCAACACATACTTAAAGGTATTGAATTCGATAGCACAATCACTCTGTTTGGGGGACTCAACAGTCATGTTTTCTAAATCTAGTCCAACTATCTGCTCTTAATCAGGTAATCCCCATAAAGCATGATGAAGAGACACGCTTCAGTTGTTGTGCTTCCAGTCCAGAGTGATCAATTTATTTATACATGTTTCCTTGAGTAAAACCAGTAGTGCGCAAATGTTTCAGGCACTCTCTCCCTATCTCAATGCACATTGACCCTGGACCAAGGGGGAAGGAGGGTCTGTCCCACTCTCTTGTTAGGGGAGGTTTGGTAGAATGGGCAGACTGGATGTGCCGAATGGTTCTTATCTGCCGTCACATGTTTCTATGTTTGATGGCGTTTTATAACCTAATGCAAGCTAGCACGCATCGTCTGTTCACCCATGTTTGCAGCTTTGCTTGCTTTACCTCCCCTCCCTAGCATTTTTCTTTTATAGTCACAGCTACAGAAGGGTAACTCAGCCCGGCTCTGGTATTTCACCTGGGCTGGGTGCTGCGCTGGCCTGGGGAATAAGTTCTTAATGGTGGCTGATGGAAAACCAGGAGGCCTGCATTAATTTGAGGCATCTGCCCGCTGAGCCTAGCGTCTAGAAGCTTGCGGGCCATTGAATGTTTTAGTCATTTTAATCGTTTTAGTAGGTCGCACTTATTGTGTTACTGAAGCTGTGGGCAGGGACCTTACCCTAAGCTGGCAGTCATGAGTCTTATAAGGTTAACGTATTGTAAGCTTAAAAAAGCAGGGCTCTCTTCTCTTTCTGTACCATTATTTCACCAGTAGTGTACATATTATTGTTCATGTTTTTCATATTGTCAATTTTAATGTTGTTGTTTACTTTATGTCAACCCCATTTCTAACAGCACTACTGAATCTCTCTGATCTCCATCGATAAATTATAATGTAAAATTGTTTGACTGTTGGTCTCTCGAGCATAAAGAGCAGGCATAGGTACTCATGGTTTGTAAAGCTATACAAATTCTACACAAGAGAGCAATTTATTGTTCATCTCTTTGATGAGCAATTAATTTCTTGCAATTACATTCACAGTCCTAAATATTTCGACAAACAATCAATTCCTGCGCAAAAACCTGAGTCTAGCAAATTATACGTCTCTAAAAACAAACGAGCAAACATAATAAACGTGTTTGCTGCATAGGTGAGATGTGATTCAGGGTTTCTTCTTGTGTTTAGCATTCCTGAAAGCGATAACTTTTAAGACTACTTGCTCAGTAATCCAATAAACCATCATGTTATGACAGCAGGTCAAAAGCCAGTTAAGAGTCTCAAAATGAGCTGGACATGTTTTCCACGTAAAGATGACCTCATCCAGTGCTTCCTATTAAAACACCTTCTGAAGAACCTAAACTGTGCTTCGCTTGAGAACCTTGAGTTAAACGTTCAGTATTCCTGCATCAATAGCTATCTTTCGAAGCACCATGAGCTGCAGCTTTGGCTGTTCTTCTAGATCCATTATGGGTCACAGTCATGCTGGTGTTTATTACCCAAAGCCTTTCAAATTGGCCCAGGATAAGAGATTCCACAAAGTCCAGCTGGTTAGCTATGCTCCTCATCCTAGTCTCAAGAGAACATTGGGTTTGACGTCTTTGGAAGACTCTAATTCTGGCCATGGATCTGTTGTGGGAAGGGTAGGTCATACATACAGCCGTGGATGGAAGAATGAGGGTCTGCTCAATATTAATAGTAAGGAAACCATGCAGCTTCTGAATAACAGGCTGGAATCCTACCTGATGAAAGTGCAGTCACTGGAGAAGGATAATGCCCAACTAGAGAAGAATATCCAAGACTTTTGCAAGAAGGAGAAACCTGTAGCTGTTCCCGACTACACTAAATTCTTCAATGTCATCGATGAACTCCAGAGTCAGGTAAAAAATAAAATACACTAACATTTCTAGATGTGTTTCTAGACTTATCGAAACGGCTAAAAATGTTTTTATTCATAATCTTTTCGTTTTTGTGATAGATCTCGTCAGCCAATGATGATATTTCCAAGATTTTTCTGCAGATAGATAATTCATATCTGGCTGCACAAGACATGAAATCCAAGTAAGTGCAGAGCTCTTTCCTAAGTAACTATGGATGGAAATAAAGTATTGATTTTTTTTAAAGTACATTTTTGCATATAGCTAAGATATGTTGGCTAAAAACCCTAAAAAACGCTAAAAAAACCCCTCCAATATAATTGACAGATAGTGTTTTACATTCAAGCAGTTGTAATATTGTTCCATAGATTGCCAGAAATTTTGAAATTTGCAAAAAATATTTTCTTTGAGATTATAGTTACATTTTCTTTTTCCTCTTGAAGGTATGAGGAAGAGATAAGGATGAGAAACAGTGCTGAAGTAGATATTTGTCGTATGCAGAGCATTCTCGGAGAAATAAAGAAGGAGGACCGTGATCTGGAAGTTTATGTTCAGAGTCTTCAGGAAGAGATTACCCAAATTAAGATAAATCATGAGGAGGTGAGAGGGAGATGATGCTCTGATTTTGAGGACAAATAAATACATGGGAAGGACAGATGTTGTGCCTGGGGACCAGAATGGATTATCATCCAAACCAAGTGCCAGGCAATGTTCTCTGTAAAACCTTGGGACATAGCAGGTCTACTTAAAAGTTATAGACAACCTCAATTTTAATAAAACTACCAAAGCCATGCATGCAGGAAGCTACAACTGTTTATAAGATCAGTTTTTTTTTGTCCCCAAGGAGGTGACCTCTCTTCGTGGTCAACTGGGTACCAGAATCAGTGTGGAGGTGGTGGATGCAGCTCCTTCTGTAGACATGAACCGAGTTTTGTCTGAAATCCGAGAACAATACGAAATCCTTCTGGACAGGAACATGAAGGAGGCTGAGGACATGTTCATTTCTGTGGTAATCAGATCACTATCATTGTGTTAACCGTTATTTGACTGAACCTTGAGCTCTGACCTATAGATGGTTTAGACAATAACGAGTTTTAGCCTCTGATCGACATGCCTGAACTAGCTGATTGCTTGATGTATATTATATATATTGGAGAGCAGAATTCATGTTATATATTATATATATCTTGGAGAGCAGAATTCATGTTTTGCGTACGTAGGACAGAACCTTTACGTAGCTGTATGTCTCGGTTTTGCATTACAGAAATCCGAACTAAATAACAAGTTATCTTCCAATGATGATGATCTACAAGGATTCCAGAAGGAGGCCATTGACCTCAAGCATTGTGTGCAGACTTTAGAGATTGAATTGCAGACTCAGCTTCTTATGGTATGTATCTGCATGCATTTTATTTAATGTTTGTATTCCGTGTGTGTGTTTAAGTTCTTCATAAAGTATGAGTATATTTGAGGAGTGGTAATCAAGAATAATTTTATTTGATGATTCAAGTGAAAGGAGGCAAAAAAGTTACCCTTTTCTTAAAGATCGCTCCAATTGTATTCCTATAACAGATAATGAACCTCTGAGCTTCTGATGGTGCCCACCACCATTTTTCAGATTTTTCAGTACCTTCTTGATATCTGTGAATTCCTTGGAATGTTTCTTATTTTAAGGCAAATTGTCAGTTCTTCCTATCTTCTGATGGAGTCTGCAGTTAAATGTCATGACGTTTGGTATCTATTTTGCAATTAACCTATTTTATAAGCATATTTCTTTTTTTTATATGGCCAATTTTCCAAACTAATGACCTGTCCTCCACCCCGTCTGGTGGGAACTCAGAAGCATCTTAAATAGATTAATTATGTGTTATGTGTTTTAGAAATCAGCGTTGGAGTACAGCTTGGAAGAGACATGTGAGTGTTTTGGGACACAGTTGTCTCAAATACAGAATGTTATTCACAGCACGGAGAGTCATCTGTCACATATTGTGTCTCATATGAGGAACCAGGAACACACGCATAAGATTCTCATAGACCAGAAAAATTACTTGGATATGGAGATCAGCACCTACAATCAACTAACTGAAAGGTTTGACATGAAGTATGTACAACATGGTTTTCATATTTGCAACACCACTTAAAAAAATTATCTTCTACTAATTTAAGGAAGCCACCAGGCTCTAGCTAATAGCTATTGTTGGATGAAATTGTTTTTCTTATCAGTGCCATCTTTGACCCCAAACAGCTTGTTTGTGTTATGTCTGCCCCAAACAGCTCATCTGTGCCATGCTTGCCCCCAAACAGCTTGCTTTTGCCATTGTTTGCCCCAAATAGTTTGCATGTGCTATGCTGCTTGCTATGGGTATTACCAGCACCTGCGACCCTTGCATTAAAATGATATCTAAAGTAATCCCTATATGTGTATTTTCGCATGCAGTGTCTACACCAATGCCCCCTACAACACAAAAAAGAATGAGGGTAAGTTGGAAAGCATTGAATGTCTGTCCAGTCATTGATGTTATTGGAAATACTATTGTAATAAAATTCTCCTAACAAAAAATACCCCAGCACCTCGGGGGCCTCATACAAAAATAAACCATCAGGGTACGAAAGCTTTTGTCATTTTGCTGGTATAGAAATGACAAAGCACATAAAGTGTCCAGGTAATCTTATCGTTTGTACAACTTTAAACCCTAGAAAGTCCTAATGCATCTGGTCTTACCGGCAGCCCTGCCATTGCATGATTTTAACTGTAGAGGTGTATTTTTATTTACAATACACAAGAGGGCTTGGATTTGTGTTTACCATTTAACACCATTTCAAATTTTTGAAGCAGAAGCTCCAAGTTATATAGCCACTTGCTTGCCACACTTGGCCATGTATGTTCTACCAACAACGTTAAGGAGGAGGTAACTAATCTATACAGGTTTGTGGAACACCTTTATCTAGAGGCCTTTAGGATTTTCTTTGCGATTTTCTCCTTTCACAACCTTTTTTCCCCCTGTTTTATTGTAGGAGTCCACCAAGACCAACCATAGAAGGTCCTAGGAAAGATCTCAGGACATCACTAGCAACATGTACCACAACCAAAAACACGCGTAAAAACAGGACATTTCTTCCATTGACTGAAGTTAAATCTAATATTTTTTTTTAATTCCCTAAATTTTCACTTTTTTCTAAAACTGAGATGGAATCTAAGTATGTGATAAATCCTGTTAAATGGGAAAGAAAATAATTTATTTTACACAGAAGGCTAATCTTTTCTTTTGATCTCATACTATTGTGACATATTCTTTTGGGAATAGGATGTTGGATGGGAAGTAAAACATTTAGTCCTTCATTTTCTTGACTAGCAATATATTTCGCATGATTATGACTGATGTCAAGGGCGATGGTTGGAATGCTAGAGTCCACTGACAATGGGGCTCAGATAGTGGACCTGGCATCAGGCATATTTGGCCTAGGTATCTGTAAGTGTAAGGATGTTCATAAATAAGGATGGACAGAGCTACCATTAATGCCATACACCTTCTATGGCACATTGATAGAAAAATGCTCTGAGCAAGTACCTTATCTGGCTTAGAGTTCTGACTTAGCTACATGCAGCCACTTTCTTTGGATGAGATCATCCTTTTTGTGGCTCTTCTCAACATTTATCACTTGAATCATGTCTTGGACCTTAGTGTCCATTGGGACACTGAATTTGAGGTAGAGAGAGAAAACACTTCTCTATACTCAGTACAAAACAAGACCTGGCCTACCAGTAAGGACAAATGGTCCCAGTATGTAGTGTTTCAGTAGATGGTTCAGAATGTTTGAAAGAGGGAAAGGTGGTGACCTTAGATTTGACCATTGACTGTCATGTTTACGGCTCCAGTTCCACTGAATGATATTACAATGAACCAACTAGCACTATGCATGCCTTCTCATCATTACCATTTTTATTTTGAAAATTGGTTTTATGAGCATTCTCCTACATGGGCCATTAAGCCATGCTTATGTAGTGAGTGGTTATGGAGACATCCTCAACGGAATACTGTCTTTAGGAGACTAAGAAATGCTTTCACTAGTAAAATAGAAATGTATCGATAATTGTGATTGTGAACTGTGTTGGCAACTATTTTCCTTTTCTGTTCTACAGATAATTTTATTTCTACACATTTTAGTAAGCTTATTTTCTGTTATTTAATCCGCTGTCATATTTAATACTAATGATAATAACAATAATACTTATGAACTAGAGGTATAAAAAAATCAATTTAATTGTGACTTTTTTTCTAAGTGATAACATTTTGTTTCCATCTAAATGTTCTGTATCAAGCCAACATTTGTATAATTTAAATTTTACATTGGATTTTGTTATTCCTTCTTCAAATGGTTCTGTAGGAAGATTTTATAGAGAAAAACTTGTAGAGGGCCCAGTCCTAATGTGGATGAGGGATTTCTTTAAGACATATAGTGTGCTCATACTAAAACAATATCCTAATGGTCTAACGTTATGATTAATCTATAGTACGCTTGAAACGTGTACTATGGATATAAGGATATAAGGATATAGGTTTTAAGGGTATAGCTATGGATGCAACAGGGCTCCTTCCACAATGACAAAAATGTCAACTGGCCATCAGAGCAGAAGTAGTACCAACCTACAAAGAATTGTTACCATATTTTCTAAGAATTGTCCTGCTGAGTTCTTTCTAAGTCTATGGATCATTTGGAGACCCTATCAGGCACATGGGAATAATTGTATTTTGTTGTAAATAATGTCGATGTTCCTTTATATTCTTTTTCTGTATGATAAAATATTGTAAATGTAGAAAATGTAAATGTGTGTAAATTGTATAAAACACTCCTGCCCTGGATTAACCTCTGGACTCTCTTGGATTTAGCTGGTGAAACCTGTCTTACTATGACTATAAATGCTTGTAATTTGTATCTGATAATCTTCTTCTTCTTGTATATTAAACTTCAGTACAATGGTCTGGTTTGGCTGTTAGTATTTTAAGGACTAAAGTGACAAAGTTATTTGAACCCTCCCAAAGGCTATAACACGTATATAATGCCCACCCTCCATGAAAGGGCATTTATCATAAGGGCAAGGATAAGAGGAAAGCTACCCACACTTAATGATATCTACTCTTTCTGCCATCGCGTTTCGATAAAACCAAGTCATAGTATGCAGTGTTTAGTAATCTGATCATCAAAAAGTGCATACAAAGTGCCCCAAACCCCTAGGCCTTCAAACTTACAAACTCAAGGCTATGACGTTCCATGTTTGCTGGCCATATTCCGAGGTAAGGGGAGACTTTACGAGCCGAAATTGTCCAGGGGGAGTTCAATTCCCTTGCCTAAATCTTCCAAGCCTCATACTAGAAATCATGTTATACTCAGCCAAGGAAACATAGGAACCTGTAATGATGTTAGATAAAGTAACGCCTATTGGGATAATATTATTATTATTATGTATTAATGATATAATAATAATAATAAAAAAATGCATCCCATTGCTGATAAAGTGATGTCACGTATGCATTGAATGTTGTAATATGTTCATATGTCCACCAATCACTGCATTTTAGCTTCATTCATTTCACCAAAACATTTTTTTTTAAATATTGCAAATGTACATTTAAAACAATATATATGTTTACTATTTTATGAATAAACCACTGAAAGCACAGGCTGATATTTAAAGAATACATTTTTTTATTGTCCCTCTGACAACAGCATCAAGGACTTAATGAGTTTGACTGGGTCTGATGTCTAAACAACATTAGAAGTTACTCAGTCCTAATAAACTGTGTTATAGCTACATTTCAATACCGGGTGCACATATAAAAGCCAATGTATGTCATGAATGCCGCACCATCCTAATTTCAGCCGAAAGTTCCATCCATGTCATACTCATTGCTCAAGAGGCCATATTATGACATCATTTTTTCTGCTCTCCCTTGGGTTATGTCAAGCCTCTTTTAGCCAGGACTTAGAGTAAGGTGTGTATCGGAGACCCCTGTGACTACTGCCTTCAATAGCTCAGGGACTGTCTGTATATTTGGTAATTTCATTTAATATCTATATTTCATTGAGTTGTTCCATATATATTTATTTCCTTTTTGTGCTACATTGACTACTTGATTATTTGTATGGGATATACATTAAAAGTTTTGCACAACAATCTTTGTGTTAGTGAATGCCTATAACATAGTATCTGTTGGACATACATGCTGACACTTTCCCTAATAAGAACCCCTTAGTTCATATCAACAGTTGTCCAAATAATGATATGATTCAGATTTATAGGACCCGGACTAGGGGAGGGCTGGTGCATTCTAGCCCGGGGGTATGGGGGCAGGTAAAACCAAGTGGCCCCCCAACTCCCTGCCCAATCTCCTGGTAACTAATATATGCACATTCACTCTGACACATGTTTGCTCTAATACTTGCACATACACACACTAGCACGCATGCTTAAACATCCACATTAACATACACTGCCTCTAATACACAATCACATTAAAACAATCTTCCTCCACAACTGTGAAAGCAAATAAATATTTAGTGGCATTAACCCTGGTACAATAAGACGGATTTAAAAAAGATGACATAGGGTAAGAATATGCGCTAAGAATACCCACGTTATGGAATTGGCCATATCATCATATTTTGCAATCAGACTAGACTTAATCAGCCTTTTTTAAGAGGGGTTACTTTCCTTGTCTATATAAACCTCTTGGCTATATATATTGTCGTTGAGCTATCCTGACTGGCTTCTGATTGGCTCACGTGAACACCCCATAACCATAACGTCTCTGAGGTTATACATCCCACATACTGCAGGGGGCAGCATTTGACATGCGATAGTCCACAACATAATAATAATGCATACATACTCATAGTCATAAAACTTATATTACACACACAATAACTCTCCATTAAGTGTTCTCAACGTGTGTACTCAAGAAGATCACAGAATCATGAGGCCATTTTTGTTGATGCCAATAGAACCAGGTTTATTGAAATAGATCACAAATTAAAACAGGCCATACTGGATCTCAGGTAAAGTCATGTTTATGTTGATTTGCTGTCAGAATGTATGGTTGTACTGCAGAACGATATAAAAATCGTTGCACAATGATAAATCAATTTAGTGGCCCAATTAACTCATGACGAACAAAGGACTTTTGTTTATTCCGAATGTTGTTCTTTTCAACAACTGCAGCTATAAATATCAAATTTACATGAATGACATATAAGCAAATGATGTCAGTGCATTAATTAAAAATGGACCGAAGAAGACTCTCTTAAAAGACTGTATATTGGGAGAGATCAGCTGACAAAAGTATAGTTCAAAAGTTCTAGAAAAGTTAAATTCCAGATAACTATGTAATGATAAGCCAAGTAATGTCAATAGTCTTTTATTTGTTAAGGTGGACAGGGCGTGGAGAGTGACCACTCTGATGACCACTCTGATGATCATTCTTATACATGCCCTCTAATGACCATTCTCGTTGCTCACCAATCGTTAAATGGTTTTAAATTTTAATGCTTGTTTGGGGGCAAAAGTACCTGAACAAGAAAGCAATTACCCTACATTACCTATAAAGTTACCTCCTTCCACCCAAGGAGCTTTGTATAAAAGGAGGTCATAGAGGAGGAGGCACTTGTACTTTACTCGCTTGGTAAATTAGCTTGTCTATTCTACTTACATTCAAAGATCTGAAATTAAGATGAGCCACTCAGTCAGCCACCCATTTTCTGGACCCCTTATGGGAGGCTGTCATACTACAGGATATTACCCCAAGGCTTTGAGCCACATATCTCCAGTCGATCATGTAAGTTCACATAGAGTCCACCATACGAGTAACTATGCTCCACACCGTGGTACCCCCTACAGAGCTATCAGCCTGAATGAAGGAAGAAAAAAAGTCTCCTTTTCTAGCCATTCTACTATTATTCCGGGGCATAGACTTGAAAGTGTACATGGTGGCCATGGAACGCAACACAAGCGTTCTCTGAGCCTTGGTGCTTTGAAGGATCATGGTCTGCTCAGTATCAACGAGAAGGAAACCATGCAGTGTCTGAATGAGAGGCTGGAATCTTACTTGAAGAAGGTCCAATTATTGGAACAGGAGAATGCTGAACTGGAGAGGAAGATCTGCGAATTTCAAGCAAACAATGCCCCAAGCTCACTCCCAGATACCAACCAGTACCTCAAGACTATCCAGGAGCTCCAGAGTCAGGTGAAACAATTAATTATTATACAAAATAACAGTGATTTGCTTTTCCATGTTCATTTTCACCCTTTTTCTATCCTAGTGATGATTAGTATATTACAGTCCATGCCGTTGTATCAACATACATACCTAAAAAACATGAATCTACTTAACTATATTATATTTTTCAATGATTTGTTGAAACACATTATCTTACAGCATTATTATATTTGCATATACTTTTGTTATTACATTAATTTATAGCATGCCAAGAGCTTTCCATGTAGGGATACTCTATGAGAAAATGTCAAGTGTGTTCCATCTCATGAAAGTATAACTAAGAATTTACCCTACTTTCAGGTATATTCTGCCAATATGGATAATGCAAGGATTTTCCTACAGATAGACAATGCTCAGTTGGCCGCAGATGATTTGAAAATCAAGTAAGTGCTGTATGCTTTGTAAAAAAAAAAACTATAACAAAATTACATTGCTTGTAAGATATCCAATTTAGAGAAAAACAAACATAAATGTCGCTGTTATAAAACATATAATGTACCCACGTATACCAGGGGCTTTTTAAATACTTGAGTTAAGATAAAGCTAGCAATTAAATTGAGCCAGCTGTCAGCCGCCAGTTCATCCCTCTGCCCCTCAGTTTACGTGAACATCTCTATCATGATGGATACTGCTAAAAAATCCACATCATCTGAACTCCATATTAGATCTTCGCTGCTAAAGGCTGTTATTCTAAAGTTTCTACCTTCTTATCCCATGGATGACCCCACAAACTTCACCATTACCTAGATCATCATCATCATGGGAATTTAACATACTTGACATGTATGTATTTGCAAATTTTGGCATGTTCAATATTTCTAAATATTATTTCAGGTATGAGATGGAGCTCACGTTGAGGAGCAACACTGAGGCAGATGTTGATACCCTCCGTAGAGGTCTTGGAGATCTTAACACCCAGCTGCAAGACTTAGAGGTGCAAGTTCAATGCCTCCAGGAGGAGCTTCTTCAATTAAAAAATAACCATGAAGAGGTAAAATGAATATATAGTTTAATTTCATTCTTATGGGAATAACCAAATAGCACAGACTGAGGCTGGGGTTATATCTGGAATACAGAAAACATAGAATTGTGTATATTTAAGTATATTTTTTCTCTGCCTACTTGTAGCAAAATATATATATGAAAAGTGGCGTTTTAACACCACAACTTGTTTTAACCACACAGTATATGCTTTATTACCCCATGAAGGAGATCAACTCTCTGCGTGCTCAACTGGGTGCCAGAGTCAATGTGGAAATGAATGCCGCCCCATCCGTAGACCTCAATAAAGCCCTATCGGAAATCCGCAAGCAGTATGAAAGCCTGATGGAAAGAAACCTGAGGGAGGTCGAGAAAATGTTCCTGGAAAGGGTGATCTGATTTTGTTCCCATTTTTAATTAAGTAAACCTCGGTTTTTTTTTAATCCATCAAGACCCAAAACTTAATGGAATAATCAATAAAAATTATTATGTACCTTGCCAAAAATACCAGGTACAGTAAATCTTACAAGAAAGGGAAATTCAAAAATAAGTTCAAACTAATGATATGGTGACACTTCTGATGTTTGTAAGCATATAATATATATATAATATATATATATATTACTCATGCTGTACCAATTAAATATAATTCTATTTAACTTGTATAATTAATTATATGAAAAACAAGCTATGTTTTTGGCTGTTCTTCTCCACGCAGACTGCAGAATTGGATCGCGAGGTATCTTCCAGAGCCGAACAACTGCAGTCAGTCAATAAAGAGCTCATTCATCTGAAACGTTCAGTACAGACCTTGGAGATCGAACTGCAGACTGAACTAAGTCTGGTATGGCGGCCTTTATGGGGTTAACAATGTGTGTGTAACGCAGGAGGCCAGGATACAGTACGCTGAAGGATATTTGGGATTGCGACACTGCTGATTAAACTATTAATCATGGTGTAATAACAATCATTAATTATGTTATTTTAATTTATTCCTATAGAAAAAATGCCACGTGATAAATAGTGTGACAGCTGGGTAAAAAAAAGAAAGTGGGTCAAACAACAGCGGACATGACACAATGGCGTCACTCTACAGTCTTTTAAGGGCATATGACATCATAAGGTAGCTTTAGAGGTGTTATGTCAGTGACTACTCTTTTCTGATAAGTAAGTAGATTAATTATTTAACAACTAGATAGAAAAAGGGATTAACATAATTCTAAGTTTTTTATTGTACGTGGGTATTTTTTAATACTATGGAGAACTTTTGATAAATATCACAATCTTGGGTATTATAAACTGAAATGCAACAAGACATTTGTTGATTGTAGAAATCAGCCATGGAAGACAGTTTGGCAGAGATGGTCGCCACATTTGTTTCCAAACTATCCCAGTTACAAGGTCTGGTCAACAACACCGAAGCTCACTTGGCAAAGGTTCTGTCCGATCATGAATGGTTAAATTATGAGTACCGGCTCCTCGTGGACCAAAAGACACATCTGGAGAAGGAGATTGCAACATACAGGCAGCTACTAAATGGACATAACATTCAGTACGTCAAACGAATTGTGTCGTAACTATTAGCTCTAAGGACCAGGGATAACAATACCAGTGTAGAGGTAACTAACATCTATAACACAACGTCATTATGACCACTGATAAACATAAGGTTTATCCAAAGCTCACTTTTTATTCATTCTGTAGATTTGTTCCTCTGGCCATTTCTCCATATTCACCAAGATGTCTCACGTTCATCATTTATTGATTCAATATTTAGTAAGTTCGGAGCAGATGTGGAGGAAACGTTTAGAGCCGTAGTTAGCTCCTTTTGCACCCGAGGCAAGAATGGAAAATTGTGTCCCCTAGCTATTTTTTTAGGTTGTTTTATTTACACTGCCCTTACATACACCTGTCCATAAACACACATATACACATACACATACACTTTGCCTTTACACACACCTGTGCATTAACACACATATACACATACACTGCCCTTACACACACGCTTTCCAAAAATATGTCTCTTTACTTTACTAGGGAGGCATTTATATACACCCAAAAAGGGTCTCAATGGTTAATGATGGTTATTCATCTTTAAATTGTTTTTTTCTTCTTTTCAGAATTCCATCTGGTAATTCTTCAAAAGGTAACCAATATATTTTTTTAATAAATTTAAATGTAAAATATTTTTTTTTACTTATAAAGGAAAAAATTTGTGGAAATAGGAAAATGTAAATGAAAAAGGAAACACTCGTAGTTTACCCCTTGCCTTCTTCTACATATTTATTCATTTTTTGCCTTTGTAGGAGACTGCAAGAAAGTTTATTAACATAGGGTAGGGGAAATGTGATATACTATGTGCCGCAGATATAAAGTCTCTCTTTCCTTTATATCTACACTATATGATGTCACTACAGGTTAGGATCAGTAATGGTATAGAAAAAGGTGGATTTACATAATTCAGACTTTTTTAGCCACCAAGGTGTCCATATGTGGCTTATCCATTATGGTGGAATGTCTGTTTTTTTTTGCCTTATGGGAAGTTTCTTTGAATACAAATTAAAATCATGATGAAACATTTTGTATTATATGCAGGGTACTACACACAATGAATGTTTTTTTAATCATACATTAGAATACATGAAATTATGTATTAGCGTTGTATTAATTGTAGCCATGTGTTTTTCTCTAGGATTTCACCATACCAGGTGCTAGAACGATGCTAGAACAGAAAAAAAGTGTTGCTAGATTCTGTTTTTGATTTGTCTTTTGCTTAGAAAAATATATTCTTGTGATAAATCTGCCTTAGGCAATATTTGTTATTTTTCTTTTGAACTCAGATGGTGGTATACTGCAAGTGATAAAGTCCTTTAGAAATATGTGCCTGGGATAAGTCCCCTGGTATGATACATGCCTCAGGTGTATAAAAAAGCACTCCATATTCAGCTATTATTGGTCTTGCATTGGACAGGAGACTAAAATAGCTGGACTGATCGTCTGGACTGGACGAAGTGGGCTAATCTTTCCATGAATGCTGACCCTGGATGTCTCCTTTTTGCTTTCCTTATGTGACCCAAGCAAGGAAGATGAGACTATCTGGGACAAGTCTAGCGCTGAGTGTTCAGTGAAATGGATGGCGAATGGGTAGAACTAACTAAACAGTCTGTAGAGCCCAACTCTACTTGCCGCACTCATAGATCAATAGCCAGCCCGTAGTGCCTGTTTAGCTGATAAACACCTTGACCGATCCTAGGAGTTCCGGATATATGTATGATGCTGATGGTTCCAATGTATGTCCTTCATGTTACTGAAATTGCTCATATTTAGAGCACTTTGAGTGGAGACCCTCTGCTTCCTATTATGTGTATGAGAAATGTGAAGATGGAGACTTGGTCACAGCTGAAGATCTTCAAATATGAATTTTATAATAGGATAAACAAATTCAACATTTCCCAGGAGTTGATATAACAAACTCAAAAATCAATCTAAGCCAGGTTATCATTCTACTTGTATATTAAATATTTTTTGCCATAAATTCTCTCTTATCCAACTTCTACAGGCTGTATCTATGTATCAGATGCCAGATAATGTTAACAGTGTTGCAGTGTTACAGTCAAGGACTGATGATATTAGACATGGATGGTTTGGACTGTGTGGTCATAATTATATCTGTCCCCTCTTCTGTTTTACCTTTTCTGTAAAATGGCCATGGTTATTTTTACAAATAAAATGTTATATTTATCTTAAGAAAACTAGCATTTGATTTTTTTGTGTTGAAAAGTAATATTTCACATCAATGCATAAACATGTGATGGATAACCACTCAATATAATAAATACACGAATAAAATGTCTACCTTAAACAAAATCATTTATCGGCACCTCATTTTAAAATAATTATAAAATAAATTATTATAATTAAAATATTTATAATTACAAATTTTAATTGATGTCACAACGCATGCAACAACTCGATTTACTTTTGGAAACGTTACATGTATAGAGAATAACTTCATGACGTACATTTAGGCAGGGTGGAAAGCGGTATATTCTGAAATCATTAGAATATGGGCAACATTTTTTGCCTAAATCTTCCTATATTCAGGTGCCATCTTGTTTAAGGATTATATAAGAACACTATAATGAAAAAATAATAAAAAAAATATATAAAAATATTAATAAAAGTCTGAATTCCATTGAGTCCAAGACTAATTTGCTTTTATATGATTTTCACTTATTCCAGTTACATATGGTTAAAATTGCTAGCATAATTACTGAATAAAATATCTAAATGCATGTTTTAGTTTCTTAGAATGGACTCATGAAATATACTATAAGTCTATAAAATATATTAAATATTGAACATGGCGGTCTTAGACAATGTAAAAAAATGAACACCACACTGTGCAAAAAAGATAAAATATCAAAGCCATATCATATTATTAATAAAGACTATACTTTTTATCATCTATTCTTCGAAAAATAACAAGGCAAGGGAGACATTAGTCATAGTTATAGAACAATGCATATTTCCGCCTTGCCGTGTTCCATCACCCTGTCTTATTATGAGAGCGAACAATAAACAGCACAGTTATTTTTATTATTTTAATTATGAATTGTTCTGGTTAATTTACAGATTAAATAGTGTTTGGAATAAGTGTGCGATCACTTCTATGACTGTGGCTGAAGTCCTGGCACCAACTCTTAGCCAGTCTGTCAGGTTGTAGGTTCTTCTGTATACCCATATGGAGTGGAGATGAACACAGCACAGACTTTGATCATTTTGATCAAGTGCTTAGTTTGTGCTCGTGACTGTTACAAATTCTTGACAAAATTGACTGCGTAAAGCAATACAGGATACATCCTTTCGAGGCCTAACATGCTGTACCTGTGTCCACTTCTGCTGGTCAAAGTCGGTGGCAGGTTGTCCTATGTGTTGAGGCTCCTCCGGCATTTTCTTGGCCACACTTGTGTGCCACTCCTTTCCTGAAGTGCTCCTGTATGGGCATCTGGCCACTTTTCTAGTATTTTGCCCCATTTGCTGTTTGTTGTTTGACATAATATGAGTGTTTAGCACTGTGGCCCTTGGCAGCTTTTTAACCCTGCTGATGTAGTGAGACAGTTTCTCGGTTAGTTTTGGATATGCTGGATATTGCTTGATGTGCCTGTTTTGATCTTGTCTTGACTATAGACTTCCATTGAACTCAGCCTTCCCCTACCTTTAGCCTGAACCTTCTCCTTCAAGGTCTTCCCTCGTCATCTTAGACCGAAGGTCCACCTGTGAGACAGTTTAATGTTTACTTTTTTGTTGTTGGTTGAGACTTCTTGCAAAGGTAACTGATCTACAAAGCTCCTCTGTCATGTCTAATTTGGTTTTCCATTTTTTTCTAAAACACCAGCAAAATTCCTTATTTTAACAACACAAGGCATGCTTTACTTTGACTATTTTCTAAAAAGATTAAATTTACCCTTCTTCAATCATTTACATTCATCCATGTGTCTTAAATATGGTGCCAATTCTTCCAAAAAAATCGAATTGTAACCACACAATTAATATATCAGTTTTAAGAGTATCCTCATCTGTCTCTTTGCCCCAATACAAGTCTCTTATGTTGGGTTATAAAAAGTATATAGTATATTAGTACACATTTTGCTTATTTAACCTAATAAAATAAAGACAAATCTGTAACTATGCCCCCTATTTTTATTACTTTATTTCACCAATTATAGACCAATTACCCATCAAACGCTCTTTCTTCACAAACTAAAAAAAATAAAAAATCCAACATTACATTTCATATAGAGTTGAAAAGTTGTACTAAATACCCCCCCCTTCGCTTAACCTTTACATTTTCATTATTAACTTGCTAATTTATGTGCTTGTCTCTAAAAGCGTTTAAGATGTTGGTCAGTGTAATACATTTCAGGTATGTCTTCCAGATGAAGTGAGCAATCAAATTAGATGCATCACTATTTAATTAAACATTCTTCAATTATTCAGCGCATCAAATATTTAAGATGACTATTTTTGTGACAAATAATGATTAAAATAATGTAGCATTTACAGGGTGTGGACATGTCTTCTGATGTTTAACACTACACATAAGTCGCAATAATGAGACGCTCTTTTTGAAAGCTTCCTCATTCACCTATTAATTAGTGTTTTTTATTTCTGAAGCTCGTTCTAAGGCACAAAACAATCTGAATGTGACGATGATGCCTATAAATCACCCATAAAAGTGACATCATTCCATGGAAGACTTATAAAAGGCTGCCAGAGCAAAAGAAGCTCACACACTTGCTGAACAAGAAGCAGCCATTTCCTTCTTAATCCACATCTGTAGAAAGATCTGAGACCAAGATGAGCCACTCAACTTCTGGATCTCTCATGGGAGGCTGTCATTATGGTAGCCATCACTCCAAGGCTTCCAGCTACATCGCTCCAGTACATTATGCAAGTTCCCACAAAAGCCACCAAAAGAGTTACTGTGATCCACATCACAGCGGCCACTACAAAGCTGCCAGCCTTCATGGAGGAAGCAAAAAAGTGTCCTTTTCCAGACATTCTACTATCGGCCATGACCATGGCCATGGAGTCGTAAGTGTACATGGTGGTCATGGAAATCATCACAAGAGCTCAGGCAGCCAACATGCCGGGAACCATCATGGTCTGCTCAGTATCAACGAGAAGGAAACCATGCAGTTTCTGAATGGGAGGCTGGCTTCTTACCTGGAGAAGGTCCATTCACTGGAACAAGAGAATGCAGAGATAGAGAGGAAGATTTGTGAATGGTATGCAAACAATGCCCCCAACTCCCTCCCTGACTCCAGCCAGTACTTCAGGACAATCCAGGAGCTCCAGGGCCAGGTAAGAAAACATTTATGATAATGGGACCCTACCAGATGTGCAATATACAAAATACATTAATATATTTATTTGGAATAACACAAGAAGATGAAATGTACCTGGAGGACAATACTGCTTAACATAGATTAAATTGTGACAGGTAATAAGAACCAACTATCCCATTTGGTCAGCCAGATTTAAAAAAATATTTATTGCTTTTTTTATTTGCTGCATTGCCACCAAAACAAAAGGTTTCACATTAAACTTGTTAAAATTTGGGCATTAACAAAAACAAGTTTTTAGTAGTCTTTTTAATTTATAATGAACACATCCATATTTTAGTACATATACAGATCATGGATGGTTGGCCCAGCAGTATCATATAATTTAGCTGAAACATCTGCACACTCGCTCATACTAAAAAAATAACTGAAACATCTTTACTCAACCCCTAAAGAAAACCATATGATGTATTCCACCATGGAAATAAATAATTTTACTTATATTAAAGTTTGATGTCCATATACCCGATAAGGCATGTCCTCCACATTGCATTATTGTTAACTTAGGCATTTCCTTGGCTCGGCAGGTTGCTTCCGCCACTGTGGATAACGCAAGGATTGTTCTTCAAATAGACAATGCCAAGCTGGCTGCCGATGACTTGAGAAGCAAGTAGGTGTAATATTATATAATGTATAAATAAACAGAATCGCTTTAATGCAGTAACATTGTCAAGAACCACTGATATATTAGTTATATCATACATATATTATTTTTGTCTGGTTGGTCCATCCAATGTCATTGTCTTCCCAGGTACGAGATGGAAGTCAGCTTGAGGACCAGTGTGGAGTCCGATATCTGTGGCTTACGCAGAACCCTTGAACAGCTTAACGGAGAGTTGCAGGCCTTAGCAGCGGAAGTTCAATGCCTCCAACAAGAAATTCAACAACTGAAGAATAACCACCAGGAGGTAACATAGGGATATGGCTTTCATTTTTCATCTTGGTTTCATGACATTTTAAGACAACTGAGGGAGTGAAAATGTATTAAAGCTAGATTTTATGGAGATTATATCTTTCTTTTACCACCATGAAGGAGGTGAACGCTCTGCAAGCCCAGTTGGGTGCCAGAGTCAACGTGGAAATGAATGCTGCTCCATCCGTTGATCTGAACAGAGCTTTGTCTGAAGTCAGAGAAGAGTATGAGAACCTGATGGAGAGGAACCTGAGGGAGGTCGAGAACATTTTCAGGCAAAGGGTAATCTAACATTTTTCTAACAATTTTCTAGACCCGTACTCAGTCCTTTCCTTTTTCTCGAACCATATATCATTATTGTTGGTGTATATAAATTTTACATATTTATTTTTTTAATTAAGTACTTTAACTTGCAGACCGCGGAACTGGATCGTGAAGTATCTTCTGGAGCAGAACAAATGCAGTCGGTTAACAATGAGCTCATTGATCTGAAACGTTCAGTACAGACCTTGGAGATTGAGCTTCAGAGTCAACTAAGTCTGGTATGTCGGCTTTTACAATATATTCATATTGAACATTTATATAATCATACAATTAAAATTTGATGATCTGTACATTTTATCCACCTTTACATGCATAGTTTGCCTAAGGCGCTTAAAACCCCAGGGCCAACACTCTTCACAAATATACCTTTGGTTTAATAACTCAATGGGCCTATTCAAGAAGTTCTCACCTAGTGGATTCACCATATTAAAATTATGGGTTCCTTAGCTGTACTAAACGATTCCCTAAGCTTTAGAACCTTTATTCATATACTAAAATTAATACAATAAAAGCTTTTTTAATCTCATGACAGAAATCCGCTCTTGAAGGCACCTTAGCAGAGACGGAAGCCACCTTTGGGTCCCAGCTCTCCCAGTTACAAAGCTTGATTGATAACGTTGAAGCTCAGCTGGCACAGATCAGATCTGACCTGGAACGACAGAACTACGAATACCAGCTTCTCATGGACCAGAAGACTCATCTAGAGATGGAAATCGCCACCTACAGACGTCTCATAGATGGACATAACATCCAGTACGTAGAACAAATTATGTCATACATCCTGGGCACAACTATGGCCTTAAATATACTATGGCTTTGAATATACATGTTTCATGAATATTACATTACAAAATAAAGAATCATTCAATTAAGAATGCAGAAGGGAGAAGCAGAAGCTGCTTAGGGTTCCACTAATCCATGTCCCCTCACCCCAATCTGTGTATAGATGAGGCATAATAAGAATTACTGTATATTGTACCACATCGTGAGATGTTGTTCTCAAAGCTTGTAATGAGGTTCCATCTCGTTTCCGTTGACAAAAGGTAACCAGCTGTACATCTGATCTGATCTAATAATTAATGTAATTACTATAATCCTTTCTATTTTTCTTCCGCAGTTTTTCAGCACACCCTGTTTCAGAAGGTAAGAGATTGTTTCTTAAGTAACTGAAAAGGTCCATAGCTACAAAAGAGATTAAAATGCCAAAGCACCCTAGGACGTCCCAAAAAAATTCCAAATTAGGGCCAGACTACTACATAAAAAAGTTTTCAGTGTACATGCATGGACTTACAGATATTTTTAAATGTATTTTGTTTAAGTGATAAGCAGTCATGAAAGTATTTGTAGATGTAAATGTCATGCAGCGTTGAGTAGTTTCCATTAGATCACCTAAACCTGACACAGGGCCCAAGAGATCCTTGGAAAATGTCCCATTTTAAAGCTTAGCCTTTTAGCCTAACAGAGTAAGAGCATTCCAATAGTGAGTACCGTAGATGTGCACTATAGATGTCCCTACGTGTATTCTGTGATTCTCATTGTATCTACATCTCCTTTTTTCTAGTGTCTCATCACAAGACCTGTTAAGGAATCCACTGCTGGTTCCAGAATTGTTAAGGTTCTCGTCCACTCAGTGGGTCTTCAGGAGTAACTTCATGCAATGAACAACTCTGGAACACAAGTTGTGTGTCCTGTATTGCGTTTTTAGTGTGTTTCTTTTCTGTCTGAGGCTTTGTATCTCCTTCTTCCATTAACTAAGATGGATTATGGCAAGTGATAAATCAGAATGCAAAAACATTAATTTACAAGTACCAGCGATCAATTCAAGTAGTTCTGATCATTTTAGGATGACAGAGTTGGTGTGTTGGAACCTGAGTTTTAGGTTCCAACCTGGGTTAGGCTGTCATGACATTTGGTTTGGGCCCATTATGCCTCAAAAGCCCCTGAAATGATTTGTATTTTATTATAGAAATAATTGCATCTGATGAGTACGGGACTAGCTGGACAGCGCTAATACCTGACAGGCACCATGTCAACTGTGGCCTGTTCGTATCTACCGTGTCTAATTCACATGATAGAAAGGAAATGGACTGTATTGTCAAATTCTGGCTCTTTCTCTTTTGTTTTTTCACTGAACTTCTTTCAAAATAAACTTTGACTTTGTCTAATGCAAAATTATTTTGTGTTCATTTATTTTGGAGAAAACAATATATTTTAGAGAAATAAACCAGGTTATAGAATTTAGAAAGAATGGTTATACGGCAATATATTTCCCTTTTTACTAAGCATAATGCACCTACCAGGAAACCCACCGGAGTCGCTAGGGTTCTGGGCTAGCATATTTAACCACTGGCCATTGGGAGCGGCATTTGGACACACCCACTCTCCACCCAGGTTCTGCCTACTTCCCGCCCACTAACCAACCTTTAAAGGATAACTGAGAGTAGCCCTGCCTCCAGAGGGAGAGCTCTGGGAAATTGTCAGATTTTATGCTTCCCATACACAATAGAACAATAATATCAATCATTCATTTATTATAGCAGTGCCTATCACAAGCCTTTTTCATCCGTATAGAATACTTATTTTTCCCGATAGAAATAGGGAAAGGGTTATAGTCAGGTGACGATATTATTATCCAAATGTTAAATAATATCCTATTGAGTTGATCCCAACTCAGTCTTCAAGACACCTTAACTGCCCAGGATTTGGTTATTGCCACATTCTATTAGGAAGATTTAAGTAGATTCCAAAAAAACCTGAGCCATTGGTGTGTCATTGCTCTAGAGTATTGATTGCCTTCTGTCAGGCCATGTTGAAAATTCACAGTTCATTTGAAGTTGGTTGATGCCAGAGTTAGACGACCAATAGGCTCACTCAAGCAGCCTTTTTAACTCTTGACTGCTGCAGAGATAACGGGAGTGGAAATTTGTAGGTTCGCCGTCAGGAGTTAACTTGGCCGGCAGAGACCACTGGTCTCCCTGCTATAACAGTTAAAGGTCTGTACAAGCAACTTTATAGGTCGTTCGTACGGACTTTTAACTGTTGTAGCAGGGAGACCAGTGGTCTCTGCCGGCCAAGTTGCTGGGCCAGGATTTTAAAAGTCTGTATGAGCGACTCTATTGGTCGCCAGCAGGGGGCTTGTCTGCCATCAACCAATCAGCCAAAGTACAGATGTATTTCATTGGTTGATAGCAGAGGAGGCCCCTGCAGGCGACCAATAGAGTTGCTTATAGGGACATTTAAACTCCTGGCGCCAAAGCTGCTGCTTAGTCGTTACCGCGTTAACCCCGTATTAACCCTTTCTAAAAAAAATGGAAAAAACGATGAAGAAAACAAACACGAAGAACACACATGAATATACATCAGAACAGAAGACAGGAATGGGAGAATATTTGCCGAATACGAAGATCCCCCCAAGAAGACGAACACATAGAGTTGGCCAGAGCCCAACTCTAATATTTACTATGGCAGCTAGTATATGCTAAGGTTGCTAATGTATTTGTTACATGCACATAGTATTATTACTATATGTCAAAGATAGAGTTAATGCTGCCATGTGACTACCTTCATTTTCAGTAATGGTGGTTAATACGCGATCATGTGACTAAAGGAGACATACTGTATATCCAGCAAACTATAGTGTGTACGTCAAGCATCTTTATGACCAGAGTTAATCATCCCCTGAAATATATAATGTGCACATCAAACATCTTTATGATCTGAGTTAATCATGACCCATTGCTATATTAATTATCAATAGAAGACAATAAAAGAAAGAAGCGTCTGACCACATGAAAAATAATATGAGTTAATTAATTATTCTCACAATGTAACAAAAATCAAAACATTCATTATCCTACGTAACACCTAGGTGCCAATACATATCCTTTTTGGGTTCCTTGCCTATATGATGTTAGGATAACAGGGTTTAGGAACATTGGTTAAGGGACTTTGGGAGATCCTATATAAATAGGTCTCTCCACTTTGTGACTGTCACTTCTAATCAGTTTTTCATACGTGGTCAGTGTAAGGTTGGGTGGAATAATGGCTGGTTAATAGGAAATAGTGTGTTTCTGGTTTGGTTGGTGTTGGTGGTTTCGAGCTGGTCTGCGTCTCAGAACCTGGTGTGGGAAAGATGCGTCTCGGTAGGCTCTTTCCCGATGGGTTTTGTTGTTGGAGTTAATGGTATTGGGAAGGGGGGTGTCATTGTCAGGGGGATGATTAGAAAACAATGGGAGAATGTATGCACTGTGTTACTATTGGTGGCAATTCTGGCAATGACTTTATTGTGTTAATAATGTGTTGTGGTTTTGTTTCCCATACATATTAAAATATGTGGTTATTTTTTTATCCAAATAATTTTGTGTTTGTGTGGTTATTGGGTTGGGGGTTATGGTATTGGAAATCCAGACCCACAAAATCGACGATTCCTCAGTCATGCTTGAATGATCAACAATTAACTTAAAGCAAATGTTCCAAAAAATATATACATAGTAATCTATGCCAATCAAATATGGAATAATCTTATTTGTGTGATTGATAATAAACTAAATGAGTAGAATCCTTAATTCAACCCCACTGAAGATATCGTCTTTAGTTTAAGAATCCAAAAGGCTTCATGTTGTAATAGTTTACTTTGCCAATTTCCACCACCTTTATTCATTGTGATTTTTTCCAGATCAATAAAATGAAGATAATTAGGTTTTGTTGAACAGACAAATGCCAAACTCTTTCCCTCTCTCTTTCCTTCCTTCTCTCTCGCTTTCACTGTTCCATTTCTCTCCATCTCACTTTCTCTTTCATTTTTCTGAATTTATCTTCTTTTTCTCTTATACTCGTTTTCTCTGAAACATCAGTTTGCCAGTCTTGTCTGAGATACAGAATAGCCATATATCTCATACATCTTTAATTTGCCTTACTGTATTAATCTCTACCCTTTCTAACAGCCATGCTAGTAAATCATGATTAAAGTAATGACGTGTCTTCTGATATTTGAAAGCACACATAAGTTGCAATAATGAAAGCTTTCTCATTCACCCATTAATTCTGTTTTATATCTGAAGCTCATTTTAAGGCATAAAACAACCTGAAAAGGACTGTGATGCATATAAATAACCCATAAAAGTGACATCATTCCATGACAGTTGTTCCTTATAAAAGCTGCCAGAGCCAAAGAAGCACTCATACTTCTCTTGTTCAACAAGAAGCAACTGCTTCATTTTTAATCTACAACTAAGGAAAGATCTGACCAACATGAGACACTCAATCTCTGGATCTCTCATGGGAGGCCACCACTATGGTAGCCATCACTTCAAGGCTTCCAGCTACATCGCTCCAGAACATTATGGAAGTTCTCACAAAAGCCACCAAAAGAATAGTTGTGCTCCACATCACAGCGGTCACTACAAAGCTGCCAGTCTTCACGGAGGAAGCCAAAAAATGTCCTTTTCCAGACATTCTACTTCTAGCCATGGACATGGAGTCAGAGGTGCTCATGGCGGTAATGGAAGTCACAAGAGCTCTGGCAGCCAACATGCCAGGAACCATCATGGTCTGCTCGGTATCAACGAGAAGGAAACCATGCAGTTTCTGAATGGGAGGCTGGCTTCTTACCTGGAGAAGGTCCATTCACTGGAACAAGAGAATGCAGAGATAGAGAGGAAGATTTGTGAATGGTATGCAAACAATGCCCCTAACTCCCTCCCTGACTCCAGCCAGTACTTCAGGACAATCCAGGAGCTCCAGGGCCAGGTAAGAAAACATTTATGTTAATGGGACCCTACCAGATGTGCAATATACAAAATGTATTTGGAGGACAATACTGCTTAACATAGATTAAATTGGGACAGGTAATAAGAACCAACTATCCCATTTGGTCAGCCAGATTTTAAAAACTTATGCTAATAGTTATGGCGTTTTTTTATTTGCTGCATTGCCACCGAAACAAACAAAATTTTCACATTAAACAGGCGTATGAAAGACATTTTGTTAAATTTGGGCATTAACAAAAATAAGTTTTTAGTAGCCTTTTTAATTTATAATGAACACACCCGTATTTTAGTACAAATACAGATCATGGATGATCAGGGAAATAAATAATCTTACTTATGTTAAAGTTTGATGTCCATATACCCGATAAGGCATGTCCTCCACATAGCATTATTGTTAATTTAGGCATTTCCTTGGCTTGGCAGGTTGCTTCCACCACTGTGGACAACGCAAGGATTGTTCTTCAAATAGACAATGCCAAGCTGGCTGCCGATGACTTGAGAAGCAAGTAGGTGTACAAACATATAATATTATATAATGTATAAACAAAAAGAATCGCTTTAATGCAGTAACATTGTCAAGAACCACTGATATATTAGTTATATCATACATACATTATTTTTGTCTGGTTGGTCCATCCAATGTCATTGTCTTCCCAGGTATGAGATGGAAGTCAGCTTGAGGACCAGTGTGGAGTCCGATATCTGTGGCTTACGCAGAACCCTTGAACAGCTTAACGGAGAGTTGCAGGCCTTAGCAGCGGAAGTTCAATCTCTCCAACAAGAAATTCAACAACTGAAGAATAACCACCAGGAGGTAACATAGGGATATGGCTTTCATTTTCCATCTTGATTTCATGACATTTTAAGACAACTGAGGGAGTGAAAATGTATTAAAGCTAGATTTTATGGAGATTATATCTTTCTTTTACCACCATGAAGGA
Source organism: Spea multiplicata (assembly GCA_009364415.1). Classification (NCBI taxonomy): domain Eukaryota; kingdom Metazoa; phylum Chordata; class Amphibia; order Anura; family Pelobatidae; genus Spea; species Spea multiplicata. Next base: position 20,636 of record VKOC01046802.1, on the reverse strand, counting down.
GGTGAACGCTCTGCAAGCCCAGTTGGGTGCCAGAGTCAACGTGGAAATGAATGCCGCTCCATCCGTTGATCTGAACAGAGCTTTGTCTGAAGTCAGAGAAGAGTATGAGAACCTGATGGAGAGGAACCTGAGGGAGGTCGAGAACATTTTCAGGCAAAGGGTAACATTTTCTAGTCTGATTCTACTCAGTCCTTTCCTTTTCCTTGAACCATATATTATTATTGTTAGTGTATATACATTTTACATATTTATTTTTTAAAATTAAGTACTTTAACTTAAAAATTAATCTCATTGCAATTCAGTTTTCTAACATAAAATAGATGTTTATTGTTCCCTAAAGTAAAAAAAACACTTCCTTGCCATCTCCTTGCAGACTGCGGAACTGGATCGTGAAGTATCTTCTGGAGCAGAACAAATGCAGTCGGTTAACAATGAGCTCATTGATCTGAAACGTTCAGTACAGACCTTGGAGATTGAGCTTCAGAGTCAACTAAGTCTGGTATGTCGGCTTTTACAATATATTCATATTGAACATTTATATAATCATACAATTAAAATTTGATGATCTGTACATTTTATCCACCTTTACATGCATAGTTTGCCTAAGGCGCTTAAAACCCCAGGGCCAACACTCTTCACAAATATACCTTTGGTTTAATAACTCAATGGGCCTATTCAAGAAGTTCTCACCTAGTGGATTCACCATATTAAAATTATGGGTTCCTTAGCTGTACTAAACCATTCCCTAAACTTTAGAACCTTTATTCAGATACTAAAATGCACATGAAGATAAATATAATACAACAAAAGCTTTTTTAATCTCATGACAGAAATCCGCTCTTGAAGGCACTTTAGCAGAGACGGAAGCCACCTTTGGGTCCCAGCTCTCCCAGTTACAAAGCTTGATTGATAACGTTGAAGCTCAGCTGGCACAGATCAGATCTGACCTGGAACGACAGAACTACGAATACCAGCTTCTCATGGACCAGAAGACTCATCTAGAGATGGAAATCGCTACCTACAGACGTCTCATAGATGGACATAACATCCAGTACGTAGAACAAATTATGTCATATATCCTGGGCACAACTATGGCCTTAAATTTACTATGGCCTTAAATATACATGTTTCTTGAATATTACATTATTATTCAATGTGACATTATAAACTGTTGTCAAATTCCCCCCATAAGAAAATAAAGAATTATGCAATTAAGAATGCAGAAGCTGCTTAGGGTTCCACTAATTCATGTCCCCTCACCCCAATCGGTGTATGGATGAGGCATAATAAGAATTACTATATATTGTACCACATCATGAGATGTTGTTCTCAAAGACTGTAATGAGGTTCCATCTAGTTTCCGTTGACAAAAGGTAACCAGCTGTACATCTGATCTAATGAATTAATGTAATAATTTTCTATTTTTCTTCCGCAGTTTTTCAGCACACCCTGTTTCAGAAGGTAAGAGATTGTTTCTTAAGTAACTGAAAAGGTCCATGGAAAATGTAATTCTTACTCTAAAAGTCCCATTTTAAAGCTTAGCCTTTTAGCCTAACAGAGTAAGAGCATTCCAATAGTGAGTACCGTAGATGTACACTATAGAGATCCCTACATTTATTCTGTGATTCTCATTGTATCTACATCTCCTTTTTTCTAGTGTCTCATCACAAGACCTGTTAAGGAATCCACTGCTGGTTCCAGAATTGTTAAGGTTCTCGTCCACTCAGTGGGTCATCAGGAGTAACTTCATGCAATGAACAACTCTGGAACACAAGTTGTGTGTCCTGTATTCGTTTTTAGTGTGTTTCTTTTCTGTCTGAGACTTTGTATCTCCTTCTTCCATTAACTAAGATGGATTATGGCAAGTGATAAATCAGAATGCAAAAACATTAATTTACAAGTACCAGCGATCAATTCAAGTAGTTCCGATCTTTGTAGGATGACAGAGATGGTCTGTTGTTCCAACCTGGGTTAGGCTGTCATGACATTTGGTTTGGGCCCATTATGCCTAAAAATCCCCTGAAATGTATTTTATTATAGAAATAATTGCATCTGATGAGTACAGGACTAGCTGGACAGCGCTAATACCTGACGTGCCAACTGTGGCCTGTTCGTATCTACCGTGTCTAATTCACATGATAGAAAGGAAATGGACTGTATTGTCAAATTCTGGCTCTTTCTCTTTTGTTTTTTTTATTGAACTTCTTTCAAAATAAACTTTGACTTTGTCTAATGCAAAATGATTTTGTGTTCATATATTTTGGAGAAAACAATATATTTTAGAGAAATAAACCAGGTTCCCGATAGAAATGGGAAAGAGTTATAGTCAGGTGACGATATTATTACCCAAATGCCAGTTAAATAATATCCTATTGAGTTGATCCCAACTCAGTCTTCAAGACACCTTAACTGCGCAGGATTTAGTTATTGCCACATTCTATTAGGAAGATATAAGTAGATTCCAAAAAAAACTGAGCCATTGGTGTGTCATAACTCTAGAGGATTGATTATCTTCTGTCAAGCCATGTTGAAAATTCACAGTTCATTTGAAATATTCAATTATCACATAGTTGACTAGCAGATATATGCACATACACAAGTTGGGTCTAATGTAGTCTCTCACAGCCCATGTAGAATAGAGGATGGGTCTTAGGGTGCCCCAAGTCTTCCTATCTCAGGACTGATATCTTTGAAGCTAGCACTCACAGTCCCAGAGAGGCTTTCTGGCATCCCAAGCACTTTCCGTTCCAAATACTTACTCATACTTGCTCTCCAGACTGGGCACTGGAATATGTGGCCGCCAGTTGGATATACATGGCCATGCACTGTGGAAGTATGAATACATAACATGTAGCTTCTCATATGTCAGTTGGCACATGATATGTAGTTACAAATGTATCAGCCGAATAGCCACACTCGTGGAAAAGAATCAATTCCCCAAAGAAAGAGATTCTGGTCCATCCTAAAAGGATATCCTGAACTTAGTATCAGATTGTTGGCATTCTACTCCACTCAATTTCTTAACAAATATATCTGCAACCATGAGTGAGATTAAGTCTAAGTATCCGCTAGATTCTCTCTCCCTTCGTGTAGCCAGCGCTTTGTCGATACTGAGTTTATTGAGAAGAAATTGGAGACCATTAGCGCCAGCTTTAACAAGAAACAGGTCCATTGGTTAATGGAGCTGTCATGTTACATGATTAATGTTCAATTGGTAATACAAGATGTCTATCTAACTATTTAATGACAGGAGTTGCTATAAACATTCACTAAATGCCAATCAAATGTCAAAAATCAATCAAAATGTATCAACATACCGGTAATTATGCTTAGTTATATCAATAATGAAGAGCAGACAAACAGAAACACAATCCATCCATTGGTGAATAAACCGATATTTAATATATTTACTATGGCAGCTAGTTCATGCTCAGGTCGCTAATGTATTTGTTACATGCGCATAGTGCCTACTACAAGGGTGTCCAACCTCGGCCCTCCAGCTGCTGCAGGACTACATCTCCCATAATGCTCTTTCAGCTCAATGGCTGGCAGAGGAGTATGGGAGATCTAGTCCTGCAGCAGCTGGAGGGCCGGAGGCTGGACAACCTTGGCCTACTATGTCAAAGATAGAGTTCATGCTGCCATGTGACTACCTTCATTTTCAGTAATGGCGGTTAATACGCCATCATGTGACTAAAGGAGAAATACTGTATATCCAGCAAACTATAGTGTGTGCGTCAAGCATCTTTACGACCAGAGTTAATCATCCCCGAAATATATAATGTGCACATCAAACATCTTTATGATCTGAGTTAATCATGACCCATTGCTATATTAATTATCAATAGAAGACAATAATAGAAAGAAGCGTCTGACCACATTAATATATGCGTTAATTAATTACTCTCACACTGTAACAAAAATCAAAACATTTAGTATCCTACGTAACACCTATGTGCCAATAGATATCCTTTTTGGGTTTCTTGCCTATATGATGTTATGAAGCCCAATGACAAAATAGACGATTCCTCAGCCATGCTTATATGATCAATCTTAAACCTCCTGGCCATGTATTGATACATCTCAGGATCTCATCTACCGAGTATACTTTTGTATGGGGGGATAAAAACTAAAAAGACCTCCCACCACAGCAAGTTGATGTTTGCACAACTACTAGTTCTAAATAGTAGTTATCGTTAAAAAAAGTATACACTCTTTCCCCCTCTCTTTCCTTCCTTTTTTCTCTCTCTTGTTTTTCTTTGTCTCTCTCTTCCTTTCCTCTCGCTTTCACTCTTTCATTTCTCTCCATCTCCCTTTCTTCTCTCTCTTTCATTTTTCTCTTCTTTTTCTCTTACACTCCTTTTCTCTGACAGTTTGTCAGTCTTGTCTGAGATACAGGATAGCCATATATCTCATACGTCTTTAAATTGCCTTACTGTCTTAATTTCTACCCATTCTTCATGGAAGGCTGCTATACTTAATAGCCATGCTAGTAATTCACAGGGTGTGGACGTGTCTTCTGATATTTGAAAGCACACATAAGTTGCAATAATGAAAGCTTTCTCATTCACCCATTAATTCTGTTTTATATCTGAAGCTCATTTTAAGGCATAAAACAACCTGAAAAGGACTATGATGCATATAAATAACCCATAAAAGTGACATCATTCCATGACAGTTGTTCCTTATAAAAGCTGCCAGAGCCAAAGAAGCACTCATACTTCTCTTGTTCTACAAGAAGCAACGGCTTCATTTTTAATCTACATCTAAGGAAAGATCTGACCAACATGAGCCACTCAATCTCTGGATCTCTCATGGGAGGCCACCATTATGGTAGCCATCACTCCAAGGCTTCCAGCTACATCACTTCAGAACATTATGGAAGTTCTCACAAAAGCCACCAAAAGAATAGCTGTGCTCCACATCACAGCGGCCACTACAAAGCTGCCAGCCTTCATGGAGGAAGCCAAAAAATGTCCTTTTCCAGACATTCTACTTCTAGCCATGGACATGGAGTCAGAGGTGTGCATGGCGGTCATGGAAGTCACAAGAGCTCAGGCAGCCAACATGCCGGGAACCATCATGGTCTGCTCGGTATCAACGAGAAGGAAACCATGCAGTTTCTGAATGGGAGGCTGGCTTCTTACCTGGAGAAGGTCCATTCCCTGGAACAAGAGAATACCGAGCTAGAGAGGAAGATTTGTGAATGGTATGCAAACAATGCCCCCAACTCCCTCCCTGACTCCAGCCAGTACTTCAGGACAATCCAGGAGCTCCAGGGCCAGGTAAGAAAACATTTATGATAATGGGACCCTACCAGAATGTCAACATACACAATACTTTAAGATATTTATTTGGAAAATGATTGTTTTGAATTATGACACAAAATCTCCCCATTCAGTCTGGCAAATTTTGAAACTTCATACTTATTTTTGTTGCTTTTTTTCTTTATACTGGGTCACCACTAAGACACAAACGTTTTCCATTAAAGCAATGTTACAGAAAGTAGTGTTAGCGGTCAGTGATACTTTATATGTTAGGGCTTTCTAAAATGTTTAAAAATCTTTTAAATAAACAATGAATGCACCCATATTTCAGTATGTAACTCATGTAATTTTACTCAGTAGCACATACTACAAAATAACCGAATCTTCTTTATTTAACATCTGAATGTCCCACAGGAAGAAAAAATAATTTCGGAGACATAATTTTATCTAAATAGATTTATTAAGTTTAGTGTCCATAAGGCTTGTCTTCCACTTTTCATAACTGTTATTTTTATTGCATTCATTTAAATCTTTTCCTTGGCTTGGCAGGTTGCTTCGGCCACTGTGGACAACGCAAGGATTGTTCTACAAATAGACAATGCCAAGCTGGCTGCAGATGACTTAAGAAGCAAGTAAGTGTGCAAAAATATATATTTTTACCTAAGTAAACAGAATTGCTTAACTGCAGTAACATCATCCCAGGAAAATGCCGTTTTACGAAATATACTTAATTCCAGAGAAAGTAGAAATATATTTGTGTCTTACCTTGACCATAGGTCCACTCGATGGCCACAAGATTACAAGCAGCCGTAAGAGTTTTTTAATATAGAACTCAACCCATCTATAAACCAGCAGGTTTTGTTGTATTGCAATATAAATTTATTGGCGTTCTACTCCCTGGCAGTCTGGTTGAAAATGGCCTGTCTGGTTGTCACGTCACATTTAAGAGCAATGGTTTCTGGTTAGTCATCCAATATCATTGTCTTCCCAGGTATGAGATGGAAGTCAGCTTGAGGACCAGTGTGGAGTCCGATATCTGTGGCTTACGCAGAGCCCTTGAACAGCTTAACGGAGAGCTGCAGGCCTTAGCAGCGGAAGTTCAATGCCTCCAACAAGAAATTCAACAACTGAAGAATAACCACCAGGAGGTAACATAGGGATATGGCTTCCATTTTTCATCTTGGTTTAATGATGTTTTAAGACAACTGAGGGAGTGAAAAATGTATTAAAGCTAGATTTTATGGAGTTTCTATCTTTCTTTTATCACCATGAAGGAGGTGAACGCTCTGCAAGCCCAGTTGGGCGCCAGAGTCAACGTGGAAATGAATGCCGCTCCATCCGTTGATCTGAACAGAGTCTTGTCTGAAGTCAGAGAAGAGTATGAGAACCTGATGGAGAGGAACCTGAGGGAGGTCGAGAACATTTTCAGGCAAAGGGTAATCTAACATCTTTCTGGTGGTTTTTCTAGACTCTTACTCAGTTCTTAACTTGTAAAACCAAAAAAATATTTCTATAATTTTTGTTATAAACTTTTTCCTGATCTATATAACATTACTAAGTGCATATAAGTTTTACACAAAATTATGTTTCTCAAATGAATTGCTTTAGCTTAAGAATTCATCATATAGATATTCAGTTTTCTCATATTTGAATAGAGCAATAATGCCATGTTTTTCCATTAAAAAACCCTATTCCTTGGCTTTTCCTTGCAGACCGCAGAATTAGATCTTGAAGTATCTTCTGGAGCCGAACAACTGCAGTCCGTCAATAATGAGCTCATTGATCTGAAACGTTCAGCACAAACCTTGGAGATAGAACTGCAGAGTCAGCTAAGTCTGGTATGTCGGCTTTGGCAGGACTTATCTATACCGATACATTTTATGTAATTAAAATTAGACTTTCTGGTTTAAAGGATAAATAGGCTAATAATCTTCTTTTGTATTTACAAAGCAAGGCCCTACCAGATGGGCTAAGCCAACGCCTTGGGCAATGAGCTACTTGGGATACAAACCAAAGGCTCTCTAAGATAACAAATAAAATATACCCACCACTCCACAAGTATTAGAACAAATTATAAAGAACTAAAACTCAAAGTCCTGAACTATCTTACCAGTTTGCTTAACCCTATTTTCATCTCTTCATAGAAATCCGCTCTTGAAGGCACCTTAGCAGAGACAGAAGCCACCTTTGGGTCCCAGCTCTCCCAGTTACAAAGCTTGATTGATAACGTTGAAGCTCAGCTGGCACAGATCAGATCTGACCTGGAACGACAGAACTACGAATACCAGCTTCTTATGGACCAGAAGACTCATCTAGAGAAAGAAATTGCCACCTACAGACATCTCATAGATGGACATAACATCCAGTACGTAGAACAAATTATGACCGGTCATGTTAACAAGATCTAATTTTAACTGTAAGAACATGCTAATCACCCCGGTGTGGAGAATATTTAGATAACTAAAGTCCATCAAGTTCAGCCCGTCACATATCCTTCCTTTGGGTGACATTTCCGGCTCCCAAAATCGACTTTATTATTTTGTTACTCGATTAACTGTTGCCAGAGCATTCAGAGCATATAGGTGAGACTTTAAGGTCGCAATGATTCGTGTCCCCCCCCATCAGAATATGGAGGCTACAGATCACTAATCATGGTATTTTGCCACTATATTGCATTAAATATATATAAATAAATAAATATACTACTAAGGCCTGTAATGTAGTTCCCATTGGCATATTCATATAACATGGAGCTAATTGGGCAATCAGGCTCATTATAGTGTTGCTGCTCAATTGGACATCACTTTTTAGCCCTGACATAGGCTTAGGGGATGCTGAAGATCTGCACACATGGATCTGATGTGATAAATTAACATAATTATTATAATCCTTTCTGTTTTTCTACAGTTTTTCGGGACACAATGCTTCAGAAGGTAAGTGAGTGTCTATAATGCTTCTCAAGCCATCTAGTTCCCTGACACAGAATAAATGCCAAAGCACCATAAGGATACCTCAAAAAGGTTCAAAACTAGGACCCCCATCTTTACACCCTTTTTAGTAACTTCATTAAGAAGGAGCTATTGTATACGGTAAGCATGGCGTTATGATTCATGTCCCTCAGAAAAAGATGTAGGCTTTCCGTAAAAGTTCCATTTTAAAGCTTATCCTATGAACCCAAAATAGAGTAAGAGCATTCTAGTACCGTAGATGTACACTATAGAGGTCCCTACATGTATTTTGTGATTCTCATTGTATCTACATCTCCTTTTTCTAGTGTCTCATCACAAGACCTGTTAAGGAACCCACTGCTGGTTCCAGAATTGTTGAGGTTCTCGTCCACTCAATGGGTCATCAGAAGTAACTTCATGCAGTGAACAACTCTGGAACACAAGTTGTGTGTCCTGTATTGTGTTTGTAGTGTCTTTCTTTCCCATCTAAAGTTTTGTATCTCCTTCTTTTCTTAACTAAGATGGATTATGACAAGTGATGAATGAGAATGCGATATCATTAGTTTGCAAGTACCAGCGCCCAACTACAATACCAGTTGCTTCTATCATTGTGTTATGTCATTTTGTTTGTCCCTATACTGCTTGAAAATCCCATGGAATTAGGATTTGTATTTCATTATAGCATTAAGAGCATCTGATGAGTACATGACCATCCACATTAGACAGCGATGATTAAGTACATGATAGGCGCCATTTTGACTGTGACCTGTATGGACTGTATTGTCAAATTCTGCTCTCTCTCTTTGTCTTTGTTTTCTTCCATTGTCTTATTTTTTGAAAAATAAACAACTAGATCTGTTTAATGCAAAAGAATGTTGTATTTGCATATTTTAGAGAAATTCACCAGGGAATAATAATTGGTGAAGGAACGGTTATATAGTGATGTGCAGTATTTTACTCCAAAGGGAGTATCAGATTTATAGCTCCCTCCTTGGGGCGCTGGGCTAGCATATTTAACCTCTGGGCACTGGGGGCAGCATTTGGCCATGCCCACTCTCCACCCAGATTAAACCCACTTCCCAACCCTTACAGGATAATTGGGGATAGCCCCGCCCCTAATGTCAACCAACCAAGGCCAAACTCTGGACGACTAAACAGTCCTTGCACTTTAACCCCTTAAGAACAATGGGTGGTCCCTAAACCCATTGAAAACAATGCATCTTGAGCCCGTACATGTATGGGCTTTGTCATTAAGGGGTTAAGACCACATTTTATATTTGCCAGCCCTGGGGAATTCTGCTGCCCCTGATTTTATGCTTTCTCTGCTATGTATTTTCTTATTATGAGAATCTCATATTTCAGATACATGCACAAAAAAAACAACACTATCAATGATTTATTTTTTGTATAGATGTGTATATCATAAGCCATATTTTTGATGAATAAAATAAGGAAATATTAGTAAATATTAGCTCATTTAAATAGTGGTTCCCAACCAAGTCTTCACTAACAGCGCAGGATTTAGCGCCTGCAGAGAAACTGATAACTCGCTGATATTTGGGGGTCTGCACAGAATAAAATAAAAAGATAACAGATTGTGATCTGATGATATATGCACTTGGCAATGTTAGCACATCTTTTGATTACACTCACACTACTTTATCATTTTTTTGCCGATCTAGTTGTTTGGTTTTACCTAATTCACACTATTTTTTTTTGAGTATTAACACTGACTGTTTTTATATGGAACTGCACTGGTTAAATATCTGTAAGTGCCTATTACATACACTGATTGCACATACTCTATTGGTATTTTATCAATATATTTTGGGCATTTAATGCATATGGATCTTAATATATTTCTTTATCTTTGTTACTGGTTTCTTTTAACACAATGCATGATGATTAATTATGCTACATGTGTTGCTAGATTGGATTAGTCTTTTGATTGGCTGTCCGCATATTGATATGTGCTACTTAAGCTCTTACTTTTGAATGTGTGGTTAACTTGAAAAAGACCTCATTGTGAGGTCTGCTTCTTCTTCAGTAAAAGCTGCCCGATGCTGGAACCCTTGAGTGCCCGGAGCCTTTATTTACCTATTAAAAATGCACGTGAAAGATTTGATTGACCCATAGTTGACTTTGGGTCTAATAAAACCCTTTGTAGTCCATGCAGGATAGATTATGGAGTCTTGGCTGCCCCAACTAACAGTCCCAGACTGGCCATCTGACACACCTTAAATAAAGGTCTCTTTAGCAGACATTAGTTGTACCTGGAGTTAGGCAAATAAAATGATAATGTTATTAATAGGAATGGCTAGTATATTAAAAAAATAAACAATGGAATCATTTTTTTTGTTTCTTTTTGCAATGCTAAAAGCAACAAAATATAAAATAAATTATAAAAAAAACCCATAAATAAAATGCGTTATACCAGGTTTGTTGGGTTTTTCTTTCTACCTCCCCCATAGCTGGTGTCAGTAAATAAGAAACATACAATTTGATGGCAGATAAGAATCATTCAGCCTATGTAGTCTGCCCATTTTTCCTGAAGTTGTTGGTTGTGTCTCAGATCCAGGAGCCATATATCTATCTACCACTGATTTTATTCATTTATTATAACGCACCAACTGTCCCCTGAGCACCTGAAGAGCTCATTTACTTATTCACTGCTTATTCACAAAGCTACAAATATCTGTGTATTTTCAGTATGTCTAATAGTTATGATACTATCAGTGCCATAACTCTGAGGTCACAATTGTGAGAATGTCCTAAGTAAACCCAGACAACAGTCCCAAGAGTCAAGTTGTGGTTTTGTATAAAGGAAAACACTGTGCACACTGATTTACAAAAATACAAATATATAGTTTTATTACGCCATTTTTTTGCTCAAGATGGCATTGGGGCTTATTTTTATTTTGTAAAATTTGTTGGCTGATGACCACATTTATTCCCACTCTCAGGTTTTTCTTCAGTCTCTCATGCTCTCTGAGTGCCTCCGTACCTTGTCTGCCGACTACTTCCGCATTCGCAGCTCCACTTCCGTGTCTGGCATCTTCTTGCTCTGCATCTTCTTGTTCTCCTCTCTTCTATCTTCTTTTTTCTCTCTTCTTTCTTCTTTTTTTCTTTATCCGCGTCTCTGCAGCCAAAACCTCCTGGCAAACTTCCACCAAAATGGCGGATAGCAAAATTACACCAAAGTGTCTCGCGGTGGCTTAAAGTTATGCAAGACCATTGATTTATTCTTTGTTTAATTCACTGAACAATGTAAATGGAGTGGAAGCAAAATGAAAACAGTCAACTTATTATGTATTAGAAAGATCCAAACCTGGTGAAGACACAAGCTGTCTCTACAAAATGCTTTTGATTTCTTACTTATGCCTTAATGTTTCTGAAAGTTTACTGAACTTTCGAAACATATTAGTACTGAAAGCAGTTACACATAGCTATGCCGGCCATAAGAAGTGATTTTAAAACACTGTAATTGCAGGGTGTCAATACACTTTGATCACGTTGATGTATCATGAATAACTTGAGATGACCATCCTCAACGTCCAATGAACTTGCTCATTAATTACACGTCTGACACTTGTTTTAAGGCAAAATTCAATACATGAGGTTGACGCTTATAAATTATCCATAAAAGTGACTTCATTTTATCGGCTTTGCTCTTTATAAAAGGCCAGAGCCTACATGACATTTGTGTTTCTCTTGCTGAACAGCAGTTTTTTATTCTACTGGTATCAGAGCTAAAGTAAAAGATCGACATGAACCACCGAACCAGCCATTCATCATCTGGATCACTCATAGCAGTAAGCTATACTGGAATTCTTTATCCTCGGGCTTCCAGCCACATGTCTCCAGTAGATATTAGGAATTATCATAAGTTCCCCGGTAAAGGTTCATGCATTCCACAACATGATGGGAACTACAAATCCGCTGGTGTCCGTCGACAAGGCAAACGAGTCTCCTTTGCCAGTCAATATTCTGGGACTGTCAGTCGTGGAACCGGGAGTCTACATGAGGGTCACAGAAACAATCACACAACTTCTGGAGGCCACCATGGTTGGAATAATCAAACCTTGATTGGTATCAACGAGAAGGAAACCATGCAGTATCTGAATGAGCGTCTCGCTGCGTACTTGGGAAAAGTACGTTCCCTTGAACAGAAGAACGGTGAGCTAGAAGAGAATATCTCTGAGTGGTATTCAAACAATGCTCCTCGATCTCTCCCTGACTCCAGCCACTATTTAAGAACTATTCAGGAACTCCAAAACCAGGTAAATAGCAGTGTTAGAAAAATGTATCAGCACTAACATACCATAAAGTATATCATACCATCACCAAATGCAGAATAATTTATTAAAAAACATCAATATTAATGGGGATTTTTGTATATCTGCAGGTCTCTGTGGCCAGGATGGATAATGCAAGGATTTTACTGCAGATTGATAATTCACAACTTGCCGCAGAAGACTTGAAATGCAAGTAGGTGCTTTACTCCTGGGGGCATCTATTTGGAATCTGTGAATGTTACCAAAATACATCATGCTGTATGTAAACTTTACATATTTTAATACTACTTTGTTTTAATTTATCACTATCTTTTTAGTATTTCTACTTTTAGATAGGTATGCTTATCTAGTGTCTAGTCTGAAATGGAACATCTTCCATTCACTACTAGATGAAACTCATAGTCTCAGGTAACAATGGCCAGGGCCAGACTAGCGACGACCAGGGATGTAGTTACCTTTGGGGCTGCCCCAGGCAAAGAATTGTTATGGTATTTTTGCCAAATCATGCCACTAAGTTGAAGTTAATGGTCCCCTTTTAATACAATGCACACATTTCAGGTATGAGATGGAGCTGAGCTTGAGGAACAGTGCTGACGCAGACTTGGTTGCCCTTCGTAGAGGTCTAGAACAGCTCAATTCTCAGAAGCAAGATCTAGAGATTCAAGTAAAATACATCCAGGAAGAACTTCTCCAAATAAATAACAAACATGAACAGGTACTGTAAATAGAACATATCTTCTCAAAATAGAAGTTATACATCTATAGACATTTTTTCTATAGCACCATATAACTGGCATGGAAAGGTCTACTTACAATGTACATCTGGGTCACTTCTGAAACTAAGGATGAACCGTGTTTTGCCTTAAAAAGGAGGTGACCACTCTGCGTGGTCAGCTTGGAGCCAGAATCACTGTAGAGATGGAAGCTGCTCCATCCATAGACCTCAACAAAGTCCTGTCTGAAGTCAGACAAGAATATGAAAACCTGATGGAGAAGAATTTAAAGGAGGTTGCAGCCATCTTCCACCAGAGGGTAATCCAACACCTTTAATGTTTCTGTATTGTCAGTGCACGTTATTTTATAGTACCAGCGTTGCTAAGCTCTTCATTTTCTGTCTCTTCTAGACTGCAGAACTGGACATTGAGGAGTCTTCTGGAGCTGACCAGCTGGTGTCAGTCAACAATGAGGTTATAGATCTGAGACTCTCAGTAGAGACACTGGAGATTGAGTTTCAAAGTCAGAAAAATATGGTATGGTTTATCATTGAATTTATCTTTTAAAACCTATAATACAACGACACTTACCTCCTTATTGTTTTACGTCACTTAAATACAAATCAATGCTAAGTATAATATGTTGGATTTTACACTATATGAGTAAATAATTTATTTAATACGTTAATGCTTTTGTGTTTTTTATTGTAGAAGTCAGCATTGGAGGAAACATTGGCTGAGACAGAAGCCTCGTTTGGTTCCCAGCTTTCTCACTTGCAAAGTCTGATTGATAAAGTTGAATCACAGTTGGGACAGTACAGACCTGCCCTCGAGCAACTCAATAATGAGTATCGCATCCTCATGGATCAGAAAACCCACCTAGAGAAGGAGATTGCTACATACAAACAGCTTCTAGATGACATTGATTCACAGTAAGTAAAAAAAAATACAGCGCATCACAAAAAAAACATTTTCCTAACATAATGTAGATGGTTTTTGTTAAACTGGTCATCTGAAGAGCTTTCCAGTAGTAAAATGGGTCTTGACAGAACTGATAGATAACTTTTCATTAAACAATAATGAATGCAGACATGTTTATGCTTGTCGTCAAGACAGGGTGACTATTCTTCTCATTATAATTTCTAAGAAATAAAGGTATTCCAGTGGGACATGGAGGAATGATTTATGATTTAGTTAGTAGACAAAGTTACACCTATTTCAGGTAGGCAAATCTGAGGTCACCAGATGACCACACATAGAAGAGTTTTAAGGCATATGAATGTTGGAATTTGCAAATAGAATAATATGAAGAACCACTGTAGTTGTTACAAAGTTGAAAACTACACAAATTAAGGAAGAATATGTAAAGAAAAGTAAATAGCCACTTCCACAGAGTTTAACATTTAAGAATATGCTTGGTATCATAAGCATTTAGACCTTACAAGGTTACTAATCCTACTCATTTATTCTGTCCACAGTATTCCAGATCTTCTAGTATCAGAAAACACAGATGGTGAGTGAGACAACTGGGAATGTGTATTCCGTTACAAAGAATAGTGTGAATCAGAATGGTCCCCTGCCGGCATGCGCCAATGGAAAAAGATTCCATTCACCCCCTACTTCTCTATTTAATGCCTTTTCCCTCATAAGAAGCACCTGAGGTCCTGGAATTGAAGTTCAACACCATGAATAACTTTAAAGTACAATATGCCATGGGGGAAAAGAGGACATTTTTCACTGATAATACTGCATTTTATATGACCGCCATTCAGCAACTAATGAAGTCTATGAAGGCTGTGCTGAGCCAGTGTAGGCTAGCTGGGAGATCAAAGATCTCCTTTGTAACTGGTCCATTGTGCCGATCCCCTAGGCCTGCTGAACTAGGTCTAGTTGGCTTGGGCCTGGATACATCACTAGTTATATTCATAGCTATGTTTGAGAATACATCTCATGGAGCCCTAAATGACCATCACACATGACTACAGAATGCACAATTTGATTTCTCCACAATCATTACTCTATTTTTTCTTTTTTTTTCTCCTAGAAAACCACCTCTCCATATGCTAGTACATAATGAGAATTCCAGAAGCATGCGACAATACCTGATGTATCATTAGCAAAATCTGGAGAAGGATGAATTTATCTGGAATTAGCTATATACTGTGTTTGTATTATATACAAGTGTTTTTTTATGGCTCTTTCTTTTTTAAGCACTCCAAACAGCATTTGAGATGATTGTAGCATCCATCCGTCATGCTTGTAAAATTTCTACAACATTTCAAGAATGGTTGGAAATCCTCAAACATTATAAGCAAATGACTCATTTTGTATGTGTATATGTAAAAGAAGTTATACACTCGCAATCTCCGTTCCAGTTCATCCCAAAGGTGTTCAATTGGGTTGAGGTCAGGGCAGCTGGTCAACCATGTCTTTACGGAGCTTGCTTTGTGCAGTGGGACATAGTCATGCTGGAATAGAAAAGGGTCCTCCTAAAACCGTTCCCACAATGTTGGAAGCAGAGCATTGTCCAGGATATCTTGGAACTCTGAAGCATTAAGATTTTCCTTCACTGGAAGTAAGAGGTCCAAACCCTGATTTCAATAATTAAGGGGTGCGCCCCAATACTTTTCTCCATATAGTGATGCACAAAGCAAGGTTCATGAAGAGAGGGTTGTTCACCATTTTATTACTTTGAGGTTTGGATGTTCTTTCCTAAAAGACACCCGACATATGTAAATAGGCCAATTAAGTAAATTACCAACAAAGGCATAGAAGAAAATTCTAATCTGTAGAAATATTGGATTTTAAGACTATTTGATCAGTTAGTCTTGGGGATAATAAATACATAATTACCTTCTTAATGTTAAATATACTTGGCACAACATGAACGCATATCTGCAACGTGTATAGTGATATACTGCGTAAGTGATATATTTCAAATATCTGTCACTGTTGTTTGTTTCTTTACTAACTCATTGCTATCATTGTATGTCTTGATTTGTATTTAATAAAGAATTATATTTCATAAAAAACTCGTGTTTTGCATTTATTGCATGTATTTAGTATGAGGAAATCATAGCTGAAATGGCCGAAGATACTTTGCAGTAGATTACCAATAAACACGGCTTGGAATTCTGTTTCACTTGATTGTTCTTGATTTTTCACATGTACATCTAACAATGCACGGTTGATCTGATTTCATAATTCATTATGCCTATGGGTCCGTACTCAGTAGTAGGAGGAGGGTCAAACCTTTGGGTCCTATTACGTTCAGTGGTGTTGCTAGTGGGGGCAGCTGTGTTATTAGCACAGATGAGCCAACTATGTGATCTGGTTAGCAATCGAGAGGCATGGAGCTGTCACAGGGCAACTGCATTGAATGGAATACAAATGACATTGCATGGAAATGCTGTGACAGCAATGTCTTGCACAGTACCCAGCCCACCATATACAGCGGAGTAGTAGTGCCTACATCATGGATATAACTTATTATAGGTAAGTGTGTCCTGTGTGTCCCCTATGTATGATTTATAGAGACACCGTTGGTTGTGTTTATGAATTCAGCACCTAGCTATGGTCTTGAGGAGTATTCATTTTATTAAATGCTAGACAGGACTGACAGAAGAACAAAACAAACAAAAGAACACTGTGCCTGGTTACATCATTTCCTAAACTCTTGAGATAATTCAAATCTACAGCTCATCCAAATTGTGACGAACAGTTGTCCTCTCTGCCTCTTTACTATGATGATAGTTTGCAAATGTTTCTACTTAAACTGCCACTCAGGGACAGCAGTCTATGGTGACCTAGAAAATGTTTTCTGATGAATATGTGAAATAATAAGCTATTTAATTTAAGTTGGCCTATCCGAATAGTAAACAAATACTTCTGCACCAAACAGTAAAATAAACCTGAACAGATTTAGGGAAATATACATAACCTAAATATCATTGACATTGGATTGTTTATCTGTTTGAACTTTTAGAAAGTTTGGTATCGCCAAGTACTTTATTCACCAAATTCTAAGATTTAGGTACGACGTCATTTAAATTGTCTTGAATGTACTACTCATTACTTACATTTGTCATTGAGTTTGCCCTTGTGGCTGATGTTTGTATCCAATATATCCAAGGGTGTCTTCGCGTCCACAAGATTGTTATTTGTTGTTCTATAATAAAATCATAAAGCTATAATTCCATAAAAATGGTGCCAGGATGGTACAATATCTCTTGCTGGAGAGCTTAGTAATAAGGGCCCACATTCAAGCCTTGTGAATAAACAAATAAGTGATAAGTTAACAAAACTAGCCCTGGCACATGAGTTTTCAGAAGGAATATGGCCCTTATATGTATCCAAACCAAACATTATTAACCCAACTCCACAATATTATATAATATTTGATGACCACATTACCTATTTCTGCCTACTTGATGAATAATGGGCTAAATAATTATTACTCTTCCAGGTCTTTAGATCTCCATGTAAAATGTGCCCAGGCCCTTTAGAAACAGGAGTCAAGCTTTTGAGTCTTTTCAAATATCCACTCAATGACCACTCACTTTATTAGGTACACCTTGCTAGTACCGGGTTGGACTTTTTCCTTCAGAACAGTTTGAGATGATGTGAGCTTTGCGACATGGTGCATCATCCTGCTGGAAGTAACCATCAGAAGATGGGTACACTGTGGTCATAAAGGGATGGGTATGGTCAGCAACAATACTCAGGGAAGCCGTCACATTTAAACGATGCTCAATTGGTACTAAGGGATCCAAAGTGTGCCAAGAAAATGTTCCCCACGCCATTATACCACCACCACCAGCCTGAGCCGTTGATACAAGGCACCATGGATCCTTTTTTGCTTTTTACAGTGGCTTAACATTAGCAGTGTACAACAGAAGTGTAGATGAGATGTCAATGGGCTAAAAGAGAGTGGAAGAACACACATTGTATTATGCCATAAGAGGGACAGCTTTACCTCCTCTCCTACCAAGAACATATTCAAGGCATTAGGAGCTGCCAAGCCTATTTGTATCTGCTCACCGCCAATATCTTTGCTGAATGCCGATTATAAAACACTATTTATACAGAAGTGGTGGACAATGTACAGAACTGGTCAGAACGATGTCCTACAATGTGCATTTATGATCAGTACACTACTAAAGGTAACATAGGACTCTGGAGCTGTTGAATCTAGAAACATTATCATATAATAAAAGATACATAGGTTATAAGTCAACAAAAAGTAAAAAAGAAACCTCATAATATAATACACACATTTACAAAGACAGAAAGTTTTCATAAATTGCATGTAGCAGTTACATGAAACTGCATGAACAAATGTCATCTTATGTAACCATTTTTAGGAGTCTTATCTTGGTTATGGATCCATAAATGCAAACCGAATTTATGTCTTCTTAGTTTATCATTGATTAAATATTTTATTGTGTTTCTGTTCTATTGTATAACTAGTCAATCTCTAATAACTCTTTCATCCCAAAAGTCAACGCTAATGGCAGGGTGTGGAAAATGCTCTCTTCTGATGTACTATGCTGTAATAAATCTGCAATGACTTTTCCACCTTTCTATGAGATGTGGGCAAGAAAGGCAGAAAGGCATCAATAATTTTAATAATGCTAATAAATAATATGTTAGTATGTGAGGGAAGCAAGAAAAAATGCACATAAATATTTCTCTTTCATGCAACGCCTCATGCTCATGGTATAAAAGGATGTCCATGAAGAAGAAAATATTTGTGGTTCAGTTCTAGCTCAAGCTTTTGTGATCTTCATATCTAACTACATTCATCACCATGAAACCTATCATCAAGCACAGTTTTTCCTCCGCTGGGTCCCTCAAGGGAGGTTGCCATAAAGATACCCATTCTCCAAAGATTTCAAGTCATTATTCTTCATCTCACCATGGAGCATCCAGCTTCTCCCATCATGGAGGATTCCACAAAGCCCTTTCAGGGGCTTCCCATTTCTCCCACAAAAGCCATCACGGGGGTTCCAACCTTTCTTATCATGGAAGCTCTCATAAGATTCATCATGGAGGATCTCACATATCTCATCATGGAAGCTCTCACAAGATCCATCATGGAGGATCAAACATGTCCCATCATGGAAGCTATCACAGCACACATGGAGGGTCAGGTTGTAAAGGTGTCTCCTTTTCTAAGCATGCTCCTACCACTCACGGTGGTGTACATGGGGGTCATGGTGCTCACTTTAGCAGCTCTGGATCCCATGGCAGCTGGAAGAACAGTGGTCTGCTGAGCATCAATGAAAAAGAAACCATGCAATTTCTAAATGAGCGATTGTCTTCCTACCTTGGAAGGGTAAGCTCTTTAGAACAGGAGAATGCCCAGCTGGAAAGGAAGATCTGTGAATGGTATGAAAACAATGCTCCTAGCACCTTCTCTGACTCCAGTTACTTCTTCAGAATCATTTCTGATCTCCAGAATCAGGTAAAAAATTCAACTACTTCAGAGTAAAATGGGACAATAAACATATTTTTTATTGAAATGAATACACAAATGCAGTAATAATCAACCACAAACTGAATTTATATATAATTTGGTACAGAAATACAAAACCTTTATCACTAATATTTGTATGAGTTTAACGGTGAATTGTGTCTTCCAGATCTCTTCAGCCACCATGGAAAATGCCAGGATTATTCTGCAGATAGACAATGCCAGACTGGCCGCCGATGACTTCAAAAACAAGTAAGTTGGACACATCTTTCACAACTTCTCCTGTCTCTTTATCCTTATTATTGAACAATTGGAAGGTTAAAGTAAAATGGTGGATGTCAAAGCTTTTAGTGTAACTAAATTAATTTATTGAAACAACCTATAGTGCTTTTTTGGTATATTGGTGCTATCTAGTTTAAAAGTTAATGGAAGCCGTGAGCTATGCCTCAGAGGGATAGGGCCAGCATTATTTAATTTTATTTTTGTCCCATAGTTATCTTTATTCTCTTTACCGAGGCTTACAATGGTTGCCTAAAGCCTTAATCTGTAATCAATGGAAGTTAATGTGTTGTATGTCATGGTCAACATCTATATCCCTTCTTACAGATACGAGATGGAGCTTCAGTTGAGTAATGATGCTGAAGCTGATGTCAATAGCCTACGTAGAGTTCTGGAGGGTCTGAACCAAGAGGCGTGTGAGTTGGAGAGGGAGGTTCAGAGCCTTCAAGGAGAACTGCAACAAATGAGGAGGAACCATGATGAGGTAGTGTATAGTGAGGAAATAATGTATTAATTTGAAGATATTAATCTTAATATGTATGTCGAACCAGGTTCTTCTCAACTTTTATTGTTGATTTCAACTCTTAATAATTAGCCATTGCTCTAAGCTAATACAATATGTGAAAAGAGTAAAACTTTCATCCTATAACTTTCTGTCC
>VKOC01046800.1:0-13743 GCA_009364415.1 Spea multiplicata | reverse complement strand
GGATACCGGAGATATACTGTATTTGCTCCCCCCCAAATTTGAATATTAATTTAGGAAAAAAACAAAAAAGCCTGAATATAAGACTACCCTATAAGTAAAGTTTACTACTACATATTAATTCACATGTAAACTATTTTTCATATTTAATAAAAATTATGATTCAGAATTGCCTTATACCCCCTTATGTGCCACTTTGCCCCCCAGAAATGCCTTATACCCCTATATGCTACTCTGCCACCAGATATGGCTCTTGACTACCTATTTGCCACTCTGCCCCCCAGATATGCCTTATTACACCCGATATGCCATTTTCTCCTTCCCTGATATTTCCTTTTACCCCCTATATGCCACTCTGCCTCCTTGATATTCCTTTTAACCCCTATATGCCACTCTGCCTCCAGAAAACCCTTATATCCCCCATATGCCACTCTTAGCCTCCCATGACTCACCAGTGCTTCCCTAGACTAGGCCCCCATGCTTCAGATTCCTTGGTGTCTAGTAGGGCAGCTGGTGGAGGTCTGCGAATTTAAAATACCCTGGGGTGTCTAGTTTTAAAAAAATTTATGGTTTTATAGGGCACACTGAATTGGTCAGACTCAAAGATGTACTAAACAGGGCATGGGTTGTGAATCACCAAATGTCCAAGTTCAACACTGAAAAATGTGCATGCCCGAAATGTGGCCCTTTTGCCCCCAAACAGCCAGGCAAACCCATGCATGGGTGGTATCACTGTATACAGGAGATGTTATTGAACACATATTGGGTGTTGTGTGAAAGTGACATATACCAGGACCTATTAATTCATACATGAAGTAAAATGAAATTACTACCACAAAGTTTTTACTTTGGTGGTAGGATTAGTGCATGGAAAGAGTTAAAATACTAGTATTTGAAATACCCTGGGGTATTTGGTTTGATGGTGTCAATTGCATTGACCAGCTTATCCGTTCTATTTCTCAAATTTTTTCATACTTCTTGGGACAACAAGAGTCCTTGAAGAGCATGTTCCTTCTTCATTTAAGGAGAGTATTTTTTATATATATTTCCAGAAATAAAATACAAAGTGTTGCGCTTGTGTTGATTTTCAGTTTTCTTTCGTTGTGTCTGTGTCTCGTATCAATATATAAAGGAAAAGAAAAACAAACAAAAAATCATAGTGCTTTCCGTAAAATAAATAAAAAACAAGATGAAATCTCGATATGGTATTCCACTCACGTGAAAATGAGCAATGAGTTTGCTCTGACTTGTTCGGATGTGTAGCAAGGGGAAAGCCGGCTTCGTTCCCGCCAAACAATTTCTTTGAAGATACCCTCCTCGAAGATTTACTTCGCTGCACAGCCGTGGTCCGCACGTAACCGTAATTTTGGAGATACCCTCCTCGAAGATTTACTTCACCACACAGCCGTGGTCCACACGTAACCGTAGTCTACAATCAGCTGCAATCCGGATTTAGTTGGTATATGAACAAGGAGGCAGGGAGATAGATTATAAATGTATAATTTAATGTTTAAAAAAATATATATATAGCGTGCTTTTAAAAAAGCAGTCTATAGCGCGTCTCAGTCTTAGCGTTCCTTTTCAGGGTCAACGTTTTTCGAATTTAGCGCGATGACGATGATCCAACACGTAAAACGCGTTTCACCCAATAGGGCTTCCTCAGTAACGTGTTGGTTCGATTTCTCCTCCCTCCTTAAATACTTGAACTCCTGTGTGGCTTGTTAATCATCTCCTGTTACTTTGTATACGATTTCAATTAGTTCTCTATGACGTGTCAATTGCTCCTTGTTACATTGTATCAATTGTCAATTGACTCTCTAAAGTGCATTTTCTTAACCTTATTTCTATTGCAACCGATGACAATGGTGTACATTACATCTATATCTTCCAATGTATACTTAAGTAAAACTATTGTAACTATATCCATGCATTAGCACAAAAATTATATATATATACATATAGATCTATAAAAATGTATATAGTGTTAAATTTATCAATATAAAAATATATAACTTCGAAAAATTCTCAAAAATCTGTAGAAATTCATAAAAAATTTATCAAAAACATATCTTTATTTTATAATTTATACCCAATAAAATATAGATAAAATCTTGTAAAAGAAATATAAATATTACATATTTTAGTGCAAATGCATAGATACAATTTATACATATTCATAATAAATATCCATGTAAAGCATAAAATTATACAAACATATAGGAACATACATTTATGCAGAAAATATATATATAAAAAATATATATATATATAAGATATAATATAAAAATATACAGAATTATAAAACATACAAAATATATATACTTCCCTTTCATAATATGCATATATAAAGTTTAAATACATTACATAAATATAATTGCGCACATATAAAAGCTAAAAAAAGAAGAGATAAATATACATATTATACCAAGCACATGAACTATCAATGGATATTCTAATCCAGAAAGTTAAATAAATCGAAATCTTGATTTAGACCTTTTGGTTTTAAGGTTTTGAGGTCAAAGACCCATTTCATCTCTGTCTGACCTATTTTTCTCACATAGTCTCCTCCTCTCCAATCTTTTTGAACAACTTCAATTCCTATATATATTAAATATTTCGGGTCACTATTATGATATTTAGCAAAATGTAGTGATACAGGGTGATTAGTTTTCTTCAGTTTTATTCCTCTAACATGTTCATCTATTCTTTTGTGTAACGGGCGAATCGTTCTCCCTATATATTGTAAGCCGCATGGGCATTGCAATAAATATATGACCCCCTTAGTGTGACATGTTATTAAATGTTTTATTGTATACTGTTACAGTATACAATAAAACATTTAATAACATGTCACACTAAGGGGGTCATATATTTATTGCAATGCCCATGCGGCTTACAATATATAGGGAGAACGATTCGCCCGTTACACAAAAGAATAGATGAACATGTTAGAGGAATAAAACTGAAGAAAACTAATCACCCTGTATCACTACATTTTGCTAAATATCATAATAGTGACCCGAAATATTTAATATATATAGGAATTGAAGTTGTTCAAAAAGATTGGAGAGGAGGAGACTATGTGAGAAAAATAGGTCAGACAGAGATGAAATGGGTCTTTGACCTCAAAACCTTAAAACCAAAAGGTCTAAATCAAGATTTCGATTTATTTAACTTTCTGGATTAGAATATCCATTGATAGTTCATGTGCTTGGTATAATATGTATATTTATCTCTTCTTTTTTTAGCTTTTATATGTGCGCAATTATATTTATGTAATGTATTTAAACTTTATATATGCATATTATGAAAGGGAAGTATATATATTTTGTATGTTTTATATTCCTGTATATTTTATATATATCTTAATATTATATATATTTTTTATATATATATTTTCTGCATAAATGTATGTTCCTATATGTTTGTATAATTTTATGCTTTACATGGATATTTATTATGAATATGTATAAATTGTATCTATGCATTTGCACTAAAATATGTAATATTTATATTTCTTTTACAAGATTTTATCTATATTTTATTGGGTATAAATTATAAAATAAAGATATGTTTTTGATAAATTTTTTATGAATTTCTACAGATTTTTGAGAATTTTTCGAAGTTATATATTTTTATATTGATAAATTTAACACTATATACATTTTTATAGATCTATATGTATATATATATAATTTTTGTGCTAATGCATGGATATAGTTACAATAGTTTTACTTAAGTATACATTGGAAGATATAGATGTAATGTACACCATTGTCATCGGTTGCAATAGAAATAAGGTTAAGAAAATGCACTTTAGAGAGTCAATTGACAATTGATACAATGTAACAAGGAGCAATTGACACGTCATAGAGAACTAATTGAAATCGTATACAAAGTAACAGGAGATGATTAACAAGCCACACAGGAGTTCAAGTATTTAAGGAGGGAGGAGAAATCGAACCAACACGTTACTGAGGAAGCCCTATTGGGTGAAACGCGTTTTACGTGTTGGATCATCGTCATCGCGCTAAATTCGAAAAACGTTGACCCTGAAAAGGAACGCTAAGACTGAGACGCGCTATAGACTGCTTTTTTAAAAGCACGCTATATATATATTTTTTTAAACATTAAATTATACATTTATAATCTATCTCCCTGCCTCCTTGTTCATATACCAACTAAATCCGGATTGCAGCTGATTGTAGACTACGGTTACGTGTGGACCACGGCTGTGTGGTGAAGTAAATCTTCGAGGAGGGTATCTCCAAAACTACGGTTACGTGCGGACCACGGCTGTGCAGCGAAGTAAATCTTCGAGGAGGGTATCTTCAAATAAATTGTTTGGCGGGAACGAAGCCGGCTTTCCCCTTGCTACACATCCGAACAAGTCAGAGCAAACTCATTGCTCATTTTCACGTGAGTGGAATACCATATCGAGATTTCATCTTGTTTTTTATTTATTTTACGGAAAGCACTATGATTTTTTGTTTGTTTTTCTTTTCCTTTATATATTGATACGAGACACAGACACAACGAAAGAAAACTGAAAATCAACACAAGCGCAACACTTTGTATTTTATTTTTGTTTATTTTGATTGGGATTATCTTAAGTGTCTGCAGCTTAAAAATTTTTTTTTAACTTCATTTGTATCTAATTTACACTAATATAGTTTACACAATTGATCAAATATTTAATTGTAATTGATTATATTTAAGCGCCTGATCACTATTACTATCTTGAGCACTATGTAACATGTTATGTAATGTTACGTGAGTGAGTGGGTTATGATGTGTGAGGGAGTGATGTGTGATAGGTAAGAGGGAGTGAGGAGTTGTGTGAGGGTGTGTGATAGGTTGTTGAGAGTAATGTGTGTGAGGGATTGTGGTGCGATTTTTAAGTGAGTGTTTGCTATGGAGAGGGTGTGTGTGCTAGTGTGTGTATTAGTTACTGGGGAAGTGGACAAGGGGCCAGTAGGCGCCTTGTTTTTGCCCCCCAGGCAATAAACATATTAATATATATATATATATATATATATATAGATAATAATATATATATTATTAATATTGTTATTATATTTTTTTGTTCCTGTTACAACCTTAAATAAAATTGTTTAAGAATTTTTTTTTAGGTGTGGGGGGGTCATAATTCCGTTTCGCCCAGGTAAATAGCTGCAATTTTCGGTTTCATCAGAATTACGACTGGATTTTCGGTGCATCCCTACTACTAATGAAGTGGTAGGCCTACACCACACCAATGTTTGGTTTAGTATATAGTGATAGGAGTTATGCTGCACTATTGTCTCTATGCTGCACTAATTTCTCTTTCTTATGTTAATTTTAATTGTTTAACTATGCAATTCATTTTTATCTCTCTATATTCATATTAAAAAGCATGCTAAATCAATATTGTAGCACACTAAACCCAACATAATCTACCAGTTGTTCAGTTAACTTTCAAAGGGAATATAATGCTCCATGTTATAAGTGTTCATGTGGTTAACAGATATCAGAAACACGTACTATTTCAGTGGTTTTGATACAGACTTCATTTTTAAAAGAGCTTAGGGGTATTAAAAATACCCCTTTCACATAATCGGGTATTTATCAGCAGGGTTTAGTTAATAGAGAAGGAGATAAAATCAATTTATAATATAATAAGCGTGATCATTAAGGCATATGTTTCAGGTGTGGCCCCTTATACCCACAGCCTAAAGGAATGGCTCTGCAGAGCACTTCTGTGATTGGACAACCAAACAGTATTAGCATACCTTGAAACTCTCCACGTTTCACTCAGATTCCCTGCTTCCCTGGGTCTCTACTGTACTCCCTGCCCATTTAGCTCTGATCCTCACCAAGTTACCAATCATGGGAAAAAGCCTTCTTGGCATACCCCTGCCCCAGGTGGCTAACTCTGAACATATGCAAAGCCACTACCACAGAAGAGGGAGAGCTCTGGGTAGCTTAACCTGGGAAATTTATAAATATCAGACAGAATAAACAAAAAGTTTACCATGTGTTATGTGTTTTAACAGGGATATAATGGTATGTTGCATTCTAACATAACGTGATATAATTATCTATATTTAGTGAAATAAAATGTGCCTCATTAAAGGTGTCTTATGTCATATTTGGTTATAGTCTACTGTAAAATGTGTGATATTACATTTTTAATTAATACTTGTATAAAATTTAAGGTTCTTGAAATTGTATTGTCATATTAATTAATTCCAGCTTTCACCATAGAAACAAGGACATCGGTTTCATAAGACTGTAAGACTCAGGGCCCTCTTCTCCTTCTGTCCAAGTATATCTTAACAAGTGTTCATGTTGCTGATAATTTTGTCAAATTCAACATTATTGGTAATTCTTGTTTATAAGAAAATCCTTAATTTTATTCACATATTTCCCCATTTGTTAATGCATAAAATACAGTACTCGGTTTTCTTTCAAACCATTTATTTGAGGCAAAATCGAACAAGCACATTTGAGCATACACTGAAAATAAGTGGGCATGTTCTTGACAAATTACAGATGTTAGAACTTCTTTGATTAGGGAAATATATCCTGAAATATCCCAAGATTGATGCCAATTCTCCAAAACTTTGCAAGAAACACATGATGTGATCACCATGGATCCTCAACAAATTTTGGCTGTAACCGCAATACTGGCCACACCGGTTATCAGCTAAAACTACCAAGCAAAAGTTGTAAAAAAGTGAATATAGTGCTGTTACGATTACTAATAAATGGACATTAGGTGTATATGCATATTATGTATAGCTTTTGAAGTACAATAAAAATACAAATTCTATTTGTAAAAAAATGGGCTTTTCTTGTTATACAAACTCCAAAATACTGTAGGACATAATTAGAAATTCCCTCCTTACAGAGCCTGGTCACTATTTGTGAACAATTTTAACAAAAATGACAGAAAAGTATAAATGTGAAACACAAATATTGTACATTAATATATTTTAATACTTGAATATAACTGGACATGCACTGTTCTTTTGAAATGCACTGAAATTCATCTGAAATTCGGAGGAGTAAATTCAAAAGGGGTTATTCAAGAAAACTCTATAAGTACATAGTAAGGTTTATGATGTCTTTTTGTGCTTATTACTAAATGAGATAAAAAAAACAAGTTCTCCAGTTTAAGTATGACATACTGTATTCAATCTAAAATGTATTATATGCAATCCATCATGAGAACTTTATTGTAAATTGGTGTCATCTGAAAAGGCTGTCAAAAGCAAGTAATCTGGTTTAAAACCTTGTATACAGCATCAGAACGTGTGATGACACCAACAAATAAGTGTGCTAATTGCTATCAGAGAACATATACTTTCCAAGGAAGAACACAAGTCCATTCTAGATTGGTTTAAGAATAAAGTCGCTAACAATAACCCTTCCAACCACTTGTAGTGAACATTAACAGAATTGTTAATTTGAGAAAACCGATCTGAATTCCAAACTGCATAAAACAGAATGCGCCCTGTCAACAGGTACTATTACATACTAGATCCGATTAGAATTGAAAATGAAGCTAAGACGGCTTTACTGTTTTAGTACAACTACATGCACAACAAACAGTTATTATAATAATTGTGAGGTTAGTGCTGTGTAAGAGAGAAGATGTCCATGCAGTCTGGAATACAGAGAAGTTGAATCATTTTGTATCATATTTTAGTTTTAGAGATACAAATGAATTAGGAGGATACAGTTCCATTGACAAGCACTCCTGCTAGAGCCAGGGTTGACAAGCATGTAAACAAGCATCTTACAGGGAGGTAATAAACATGAGCTATTCTCATGCCCAGCCATTACTTTTGGTTGTATTGCACAAGATTCCTTTGCCTGTTTCCTTATTTTGGCTCTAAAAACACAATTTGTGTACAATTTGAAATAGGGAATTACACCTTTGGCAGTATGTCCTACCAAGCCTTAGTTCAATCCATGGTCTTTACTGAGTACGGTGTTCCAAATCATTCTTCTATTTAGGAATATAACTAAGGTCTTTGGAACAATAAATGCCATCAGTCTCCCTGCTGGGACCCCTACAGGGTAATTATAAAAACAGCTAATATGTTTTTAATTTGTTATTCGTTTTGCTTTATTTTTGGTAACCTAAGTATTCTTTATGTCGAGATGTAGAATACATAATGAAGTTCAATGTGCTTGGGTATGGTGCTGAGCCAGTAGAAATCCATCAATGTAGAAGAACAGACACAGTTGTTGACAGAAATTCTCATTCAGCCATGGGCTTCCCCAATGTATTTTCAAGGAGAGGGGCCATAATATCATCCCCGCCTTTAACCTCTCCCACTGCTATGCTTTTGGGCTTATGCCATTTAACTCCGTTCTCCATTGCCTACCTTTGCTGACTCAGGAGAGGGTTTTTTGGTGGAAGGCAAATGTTAATTACCCATACAAAGGAAAAATTATATGACCATGGCAGTAGTAGCAGTTATTGCAGTGCCAATCCATAATCATACTCCAGTTGTACTCACTTTCCCATGATGCTTAAAATATCAGACTGGCTTATAGTCATGGGAGCTGGAGTATTAACTAACCCTAGCTAAAATTCATGATTTTCCTGCCTCTATATCTAGATGACCTACTCTAAACAGCCTACAGCCTGCATTTCCAGGGGGGGGGTGCTCTTGGTTTCAACAAACAACCTTGGAAATAATGACTAAATGAAATGAAGATATTAGTTGATACTGTGCCATTTTGTGCCTAGTTATATAAATATCAAGTCATCTAACTGAACGACACCTAACTCCAATCCTATCAATCATTTCTTGCTCATGCTGGTCCCCCCGTCACTGAACAAGAGCCAGCACACACTTGCCTACCCAGGCATACCAGCTTCATCTAAACCCTTGACTTACCAAAGATAACACTTAAAAATATTTAAAATAATCAAATAGGCAAAATGGCAGTAAAGATATTTTGCTTTCTTAATTTGATGAGTATGAATGTATTTTTTATCCGTTTCCTTGCTGCGTATACAAGTCAACATTTAATGTACACTGGAAAAAACCATGTGATGACATGTAATTTTATGATTACTTTTTAGATCATACCTCATATGAAATCTGCCTCTTAGAAGAATACTATCCATAATGCCATATAGTAGCTTTATATAACTGCTAGTTTACATATATACTATTGCACTTAAGCTGCTTAAATACACGAGATAATATTTTAAGAGGGGATTTCAAAAAAAAGTATCCTTTTCCAGTTCACCCCATTAAAGGTATCCTCAAATTTCCAGATTTTAAAATGTGTAAAATCTATGACATACAAAAACATATATATATATTTGAGTTTATATAAAGAATTTAACACAAAATATCAATCAGATGTGTGTAGTTTCTTTGCATTAGAACACAGGCCAAGCTGGCAAAAAAACCTAAATATTGTATTTAACTGAAGATACACTGACCTTTAAATTCCGCATCACCAACAAATTTGATGTATATTGGCAAAAGAAACATCCCTTGAGTATAAAAATATTAGATTATGTAGGCAATGGTTCAAATACACACGGTAATTAAATCTCAAAAAAAAACTATTGTTATAAAAAATGTATACATGTTTAATCTGACTAAGCTCTGCTTATTCAGTAGAAATATATGTATGAACAGTTAAGAGTCTTGGCAACACACATATGGTATAAAGTATACATTTGGGGACAAACCATAAGTAAAAATAATGACATATTTGGATTAAAATTTCATATTCTGCATAGGAAGAAAACCAATACATTTTAAACACAATGTTACAATGTAAACTCAGATTAATAGTAAAAAAATATTATTTCCATTCTATCCTCCTACATACTGTGAAAATATCTTTGTGTTTTGGCACACAGTAATACAATGTAAGGAACGGTTTACTCCAATAGAGATGGTAGTGATGAATTTGTGGTTCTAGCATCTGCTGTCGAGAGGGTCGAGGCAAAACACTGTTCCTTCCATAGTTAGTCCCATTTTGAACCCCTCCTGAAAAAAAGAATATAATTTTACATAAATGCTCATTTTAGTTGTTTCCAGAAAGCTTACTAAATATAGCAATTGCACTACGTTTGTAAATTATGCCAGATATGCCCTCAGGGGGCCCGTAGATACATAACGGTGATTCATATATAATTTCAGTTATTTTTATTATTTATTGTTTTATATAGCATCATGATATTCAGTAGCACTGTTATATAACAACTTGTATGTACAACAACAAGTAGTATGTAACATAACAACTTGACTTACAGAAACAGCAGGTGAGGAGGGCCCTGCACGAACGGGCTTAAAATCTAGAGGGAGTTAGTGTGTATTACACAATAGGTAAAAGTAATAAAACACATGTATGAATTGTTTCCTCTTTACATGTAGGGGAATGGCTATGAAGGGCTTTGAAAGTAAGAATCAGAAGATAGGTGTTAGTAAAGCGATGGGAGAGGAAGATAAGTCTGACAGCAGCATTCATGGTAGAATGTAGAGGGGGAGACGGGTAAGAGGAAGACCAGCTAAGACAGGGTTACAATAGTCAAGACAGGAGATAATGAGGGCATGGACAAGAGCTGTGAGAGGACGGGAAACCGATGAGGAAATGTTAGCATTGGAGGGAGAGAGTATGAGGAGCTTGGGTTTGGAGATATTAAGTTCTACGAAAAGTGCAGACATCCAGGCAGAGACAGATGCAAGGCAGATAGTAACATGATCTAAGACAGAGGGAGAGAGATCAGGAGAGGATAGGTAGATTGGGGTGTCATCAGCATACAGGTGGTATTGAAAGCCAAAGGATGATATTATTTTGCCAAGTGTGGTAGTGAAAGGGAGAACAGAAGAAGTCCTAGAACTGAGCCTTGGGGCAATCAGACTGAGGGGGAGAGGGGAGGGGAAGTCATGGAGCCTCGGGTATCTTTTCTGAATATCTTTCACTTAAATTTCCTATCTCCTTTTAGTCATTAATATATTTCCTCAAAGCCCCTCAAGTTCTCCATATAAAAAATAGAAAAATAAATACTCCAGTGCAGGCTGATAAAAATGCACCATTCATAGTTAACAATCTGGTGGGTAGCACTAAAACAAACATTGTGTTATGGTCATATGTGGACTTTGAGAGTTTGCGTTTACCCACTTGAAAAGTGTTTCACCACTAAGTCCTTCCTGCGACCATAACCCATGGATACCATAAGAAAAGAAAATAGCATGATGTGTTTGAGTTGCATGCAGAGAAAATTATTAGTGTGGCTTGGCTTATGGTAAAACATTCCTTTGGAGGCTGAACTCCCACAGTAACAAAATGCCAAAGGCTGTACATTGTTGCCTTAAAGATTAAATGTGAATGTACAGTATGTTTTAACTCTTTGCTCTATGGTAGAGACATTTACTTGAGGATGTGCTTTCTTTGTTTAGGATGGGTGAATGATTGCTTGAAAAGGTACTTACCATTAAAAAATATGATACTTGTGCAATTTATATACTTAAGTAAAATATATGTCAAAATACTACACAATACATTTAATAGCATCATTTTGCAGGGTATGAATTTAGAGATGAAAATGGGTTTGGTTAAAGGTGTATATACTGTATATACTCCTCTGCACCAGTGATCCACATTGTTTGGAAACTGCCTTGGAACCTGCTTTGATCTTGAATGGCTACTATAGACCTCAAAGGTGTCCATGGACTAGAATAAGGCCCATTTAAGTCATCAGGGGATGCAATGCAGCTTTCAAAGAATGGGCTACTGGTGCACAGGACTATATAAACGCTTCTGTGTAGCCATCATCCCTTTGTGAATTTGGGACCATTGGGTGGTCATTGGTAAATTAGTTATTCTGTATTTTTCCTTCATTTGTATGTTTCTTTTTAAACGTTTAATTTTTGAATGGGCCAATGGTCTTGCTGACCATTGCTGGGAGGGTGCTGATTTTTTTCCCTGTAGGTTTTCACCCGTTGAGTGGCAAACGGGTGGACAGTGCTTTTTACTGCATGGGGGACTTAGGGGTAGGGTTCAAGAAGGGGCAAATGATGGGTCCGTGGTCAAAGCAGAATTTGGACAGTTCTTTAATATGCATTATTTGTCAGGTTTTTTTTCTGGTAGTTCTCATTAATACTTTTCTAGGTTGGTCATTAACTTTTTATCAGCATCTTGAAAAATGTTGCAAACTGAAATACTAGAACTTGATTTTTTTAGTAATGCAGACAGTAAACATATATTTCAACTGCTTTTTTAAAAAAAAATCTGTCTTCTCTCTCACTGATATTTTATTTCATCGACCAGACTAACCATAAAAACTATTTTTATAGCTGCGCAAAGAGATGTTAACGTAAATAATTGGACTACATGTCATTCTGCTAAGACATCTACTTAATAATAGATTCAGCTTTAGCAAGGCAGATGTTCCTTAAGCCAATTTGACAACTCTGGGAAAATAATGCTCACGGCTTGACGGTTCCCTTTTGCGTGATAAGATACACTTATAAAAACATGATAGTGCTGGGTAAACGCACAACTTGAGAGGTGCTTGCAGTGATAAATGATGTATGCTGAAATAATAATGTCATTGTTTTTACAATAAAACATAGGAAAGGCAGCTAAGAAAATAAAAGTTAACAAAAAATTACTTTGCCATAATTTGCCCATGCAATGCATCTGCCATTTACGATTTTCTATTTAGTAAAATAATATTTTTATTCATCCTAAACTGCAATACATACTGTAAAAGAGCAAAAAAACTATAACAGAGCTGATAATATCCCCAGTGGTATCACAAACTGCTTGTACAAAAACATTAATGTGGGAATGTGGGAATTTCTGCCCAATTCATCCAGTAGGGTCATTTGTGATGTTGGATGAGGAGGCGTGGCTAGCAATCTCCAATTCAGTCTTTATGGACCTTGCTTTGTGCACTGGGACATAGTCATGGTGGAATAGAAAAGGGCCTTCCTCAAACTGGTCCCACAAAGTTGTAAGCATGCCCAAAATGTATAGCTATGCTTAAGCACCCTGGAAGTAAGTAAGCTCCAGTCGCACACTTTTGGTGCTGATATTAATGCCAGTGGAAGTTTGGGACTCTTGGGACTCAGCTATGGAATCAGCAGAGCTTTGGTGACTTTTACGCACCATGCGCCTCAGTGCTCAGTGCCCCGCCCTGTGATTTGAAGTGGTCTTCCTCTTTCATGGCTGAGTTGCTTCCGAAACCAACTGACTTGTTGCTGACTGACTTGTTGCAAAGGCAGCATCCTTTCTCAGTACCACACTTGAATTCACTGAGCACTTCAGGACAACCTATTTTTGTCACAAATGTTTGTAAATGCAGACTGCATGGCTAGGTGATTGATACACCTGTGGCAATGGGGCTGGTTTAAAAATACCTTTTGATTACCATACAGTGATCAAGCCTGAGACCAATCTGTTGCTCTCTCTAAGGTTTATGATGATCTACCACTCGGATGCACTAACACACACATGATGATACGGTTGATGCTTGATGCATGTGTGACTATTGGGGCAAAGTGAAACCATGTTTATGATGAAGTAGACAAACCATAACTCTTCCAATCTTGTCCCACTTGGCCCACTTTCTTTCAACTGATTGCAGAAGACACTATGTGCTCAACTTGTATGAGATTACTTTATTGGACAGCATGAGCGGCTTCATTAGATTGCAGAAGGCATATTGTTTAACCCCTTCAAGACCGGGACGTACCTGGTACTTCCGGGTCAAAG